>RJWK010002732.1:0-50366 GCA_004363435.1 Platanista minor
CACGGGCTCCGGACATGCAGGGTCAGCGGCTATGGCTCACGGGCCCAGCCGCTCCACGGCATGTGGGATCTTCCCGGACCAGGGCACGAACCTGTGTCCCCTGCATCGGCAGGCGGACTCTCAACTGCTGCGCCACCGTGGAAGCCCCTTTTCCCTTTTTTCCGGGATGTGTCTGGCTAATGGTTTATCAGCTTTGTTTCTCTTCTCAACGAACCAGCTCTAAGTGTCATTGATCTTTGCTATCATTTCCTTCATTTCTTTTTCATTTATTTCTGATCTGTTTTCTATGATTTGTTTCCTTCTGCTAACTTTGGGGGTTTTTTGTTCTTCTTTCTCTAATTGCTTTAGTTGCAAGGTTAGGTTGTTTATTCGAGATGTTTCCTGTTTCTTAAGGTAGGATTGTATTGCTATAAACTTCTCTATTAGAACTGCTTTTGCTTCATCCCGTAGGTTTTGGGTTGTCGTGTCTCCATTGTCATTTGTTTCTAGGTATTTTTAAATTTCCTCTATGATTTCTTCAGTGATCACTTCGTTATTAAGTATTGTATTGTTTAGCCTCCATGTGTCTGTATTTTTTACAGATTTTTCCTGTAATTGATATCTAGTCTCATAACGTCGTTGTCGAAAAAGATACTTGATACGAGTTCAATTTTCTTAAATTTACCAAGGCTTGAATTGTGACCCAGTATATGATCTATGCTGGAGAATGTTGCATGAGCACTTGAGAAGAAAGTGTATTCTGTTGTTTTTGGATGGAATGTCCTGTAAATATCAATTAAGTCCATCTTGTTTAATGTATCATTTAAAGCTTGTGTTTCCTTATTTATTTTCATTTTGGATGATCTGTCCATTGGTGAAAGTGGGGTGTTGAAGTTCCCTACTGTTATTGTGTTACTGTTGATTTCCTCTTTTTTGGCTGTTAGTATTTGCCTTATGAATTGAGGTTCTCCTATGTTGGGTTCATAAATATTTACAATTGTTATATCTTCTTCTTGGATCGACCCCTTGAACATTATGTAGTGTCCTTCTTTGTCTCTTGTAATAGTCTCCATTTTAAAGTCTTATTTTGTCTGATATGAGAATTGCTGCTCCAGCTTTCTTCTGATTTCTGTTTGTGTGGAATAACTTTTTCCATCCCCTCACGTTCAGTCTGTATGTGTCCCTAGGTCTAAAGTGGGCCTCTTGTAGACACCATGTATGTATGGGTCTTGTTTTTGTATCCATTCAGCCAGTCTGTGTCTTTTGGTGGGAGCGTTTAATCTGTTTACATTTAAGGTAATTATCTCTATGTATGTTCCTATTTCTATTTTCTTAATGTTTTGGGTTTGTTATTGTAGGTCTTTTCCTTCTCTTGTGTTTTGTGCCTAGAGAAGTTCCTTTAGCATTTGTTGTAAAGCTGGTTTGGTCGTGCTGAACTCTCAGCTTTTGCTTGTCTGTAAAGGTTTTAATTTCTCCATCAAATCTGAATGAGATCCTTGCTGGGTAATCTTGGTTGTAGGTTTTTCCCTTTCATCCCTTTAAATATGTCCTGCCACTCCCTTCTGGCTTGAAGAGTTTCTGCTGAAAGATCAGCTGTTTATCTTATGGGGATTCCCTTGTGTGTTATTTGTTGTTTTTCCCTTGCTGCTTTTAATATGTTTTCTTTGTATTTAATTTTTGATAATTTGATTAATATGTGTCTTGGCGTGTTTCTCCTTGGATTTATCCTCTGTGGGACTCTCTGTGCTTCCTGGACTTGATTAACTATTTCCTTTCCCATATTAGGGAAATTTTCAACTATAATCTCTTCAAATATTTTCTCAGTCCCTTTCTTTCTCTCCTTCTTCTCGGACCCCTATAATTCGAATGTTGGTGCGTTTAATGTTGTCCCAGAGGTCTCTGAGACTGTCCTCAGTTCTTTTCATTCTTTTTCTTTGCTCTGCAGTAGTTATTTCCACTATTTTATCTTCCAGATCACTTATCCTTTCTTCTGCCTCAGTTATTCTGCTATTGATCCCTTCTAGAGAATTTTAAATTTCATTTATTGTGTTGTTCATCATTGCTTGTTTCCTCTTTAGTTCTTCTAGGTCCTTGTTAAATGTTTCTTGCATTTTCTGTATTCTATTTCCAAGATTTTGGATCATCTTTACTATCATTATTCTGAATTCTTTTTCAGGGAGACTGCCTATTTCCTCATCATTTGTTAGTTCTGGTCGTTTTTTACCTTGCTCCTTCATCTGCTGTGTGTTTTTGTGTCTTTTCATTTTGCTTATCTTACTGTGTTTGGGGTCTTCTTTTCGCCAGGTGCAGATTCGTCGTTCCCGTTGTTTTTGGTGTCTGTCCCCAGTGGCTAAGGTTGGTTCAGTGGGTTGTGTAGGTTTCCTGGTGGAGCGGAGTAGTGCCTGTGTTCTGGTGGGTGAGGCTGGATCTTGTCTTTCTGGTGGGCAGGTCCACGTGTGGTGGTGTGTTTTGGGGTGTCTGTGGCTTTATTATGATTTTAGGTAGCCTCTCTGCTAATGGATGGGGCTGTGTTCCCGTCTTGCTAGTTGTTTGGCATAGGGTGTCCAGCACTGTAGCTTGCTGGTCATTGAGTGGAGCTGGGTCTTGGTGTTGAGATGGAGATCTCTGGGAAATTTTCGCCATTTGATATTACGTGGAGCTCAGAGGTCTCTTTTGGACCAGTGTCCTGAAGTTGGCTCTCCCACCTTAGAGGCACAGCCTTGATGCCTGACTGGAGCACCAAGAGCCTGTCCTTCGCATGGCTCAGAATACAACGGTGAAGAAAATGAAAGAAAGAAAGAGGATAAAATAAAATAAAGTAATATAAAATAAAATAAAGTTATTAAAATAAAAAATAAAAAAATTATTAAGGAAAAATTTTTAAAAAGTAAAAAAAAAACAAAAAAAATTAAAAAATCGGATGGACAGAACCCTAGGACAAATAGTGAAAGCACAGCTATACAGATAAAATCTAACACAGAACCATATACATACACACTCACAAAAAGAGGAAAAAGGGGAAAAAATAATCTATCTTGCTCCCAAAGTCCACCTCCTCAATTTGGGAAGATTCGTTGTCTATTCACCTATTCCACAGATGCAGGGTACATCAAGTTGATTGTGGAGCTTTAATCCACTGCTCCTGAGGCTGCTGGGAGAAATTTCCCTTTCTCTTCTTTGTTCGCACAGTCCCTGGGGTTCAGCTTTGGATTTGGCCCCACCTCTGTGTGTAGGTCTCCTGAGGGCGTCTGCTGTTCTCTCAGACAGGATGGGGTGAAAGGAGCAGCTGATTTGGTGGCTCTGGCTCACTCAGGCCCAGGGGGATGGAGGGGTATGGATGTCGGGGCAAGCCTGTGGCGGCAGAGGCTGGCATGACATGACGTTGCACCAGCCTGTGGCGCCCTTTGCTTTCTGCCGGGGAAGTTGTCCCTGGTTCACGGAACCCTGGCAGTGGTGGGCTGCACAGGCTCCCAGGAGGGGAGGTGTGGAGAGTGACCTGTCCTTGCACACAGGCTTCTTGATGGCGGCAGCAGCAGCCTTAGCGTCTTACCCCCGTTCTGGGTTCTACGCTCATAACCGTGGCTCATGCCCGTCTCTGGAGCTCCTTTAAGCAGCGCTCTTAATCCCTTCTCCTCACGCACCAGGAAACAAAGAGGCAAGAAAATGTCTCTTGTCTCTTTGGCAGCTCCAGACTTTTCACGGACTCCCTCCCGGCTTGCCATGGCACACTAACCCCCTTCAGGCTGTGTTCACTCAGCCAACCCCAGTCCTCTCCCTGGGATCTGACTGAAGTCAGAGCCTCAGCTCCCAGCACCGCCCATCCCTGTGGGTGAGCAGACAAGCCTCTTGGTCTGGTGAGTGCTGGTCGGCACTGATACTCTGTGTGGGAATCTCTCTGCTTTGCCCTCCGCACCCCTGTGGCTGTGCTCTCCTCCGTGGCTCTGAAGCTTTCCCCCTCTGCCACCTGCAGTCTCTGCCCACAAAGGGGCTTCTAGTTTGTGGAAACCTTTCCTCCTTCACAGCTTCCTCCCACTGGTGCAGGTCCCATCCCTATTCTTTTGTCTCTGTTTTTTCTTTTGCCCTACCCAGGTACGTGGGGAGTTTCTTGCCTTTTGGGAGGTCTGAGGCCTTCTGCCAGCATTCAGTGTGTGTTCTATAGGAGCAATTCCATGTGTAGATGTATTTCTGATGTATCTGTGGGGAGGAAGGTGATCTCCGCTTCTTACTCTTCCGCCATCTTCTCAAATCTCCCCCAAAATTGTTTTATATAAAGTAAAGCAAAAATGACAAAAACCTAAAAAATAAAGCTTAGGAAGATGCATTATTTTTGCTTTAACCTCTGCCTTGCAGAAATATGGAGTAGATGTTTTTTCTTCTGTTCTTTTTGCTAAGTATAGCTAAAAAAAACCTCTGGACATTATATATAAAAAAGACATAAGACTCTGAGAGTTAGAAAGAAGAAGGCAGACTGGCTAGGGACCCTGAATCCAAGTATCTACATAATGCTGGGTTCCCTAGGCTTTCTTTTAGCCTCGTTTTCCCCAGACAAGGTGCTGGAGAAGTGAGCAACCCAGAAATACCAAATGGGCACAGACAACAGACACCAAGAAAAGTCTGCTCTGTCTGTCCAAAAGACCAGGAAAGCTTTCACCTAGCAAGGCAGAAACTATTAGGTAATTAACCTTCTAATCAATCCCACCAAATATCAGAGAGCAAACTGTAGTCCCACCACAAGCCCTGCCAACAAAAGCTGGTTAAGGGAGCCTAGACTTTACATTTAACAATCTATAATGAGGTACCCTTCCTCTTCCCCATTGGGGCAGAGTCATACAAGGTGGAGTGGGGAATCAGGATGTTCAGTCCCACTGGGAAGTAAGTCCCCTCTTCACTGAGTGTCAGGGTAGGCTGTGTAGGAAGCCTAGATTTCTACCCCATTGTTATGGTAATGAGAACTTCTCTCCCCCCCACCCCCCAGTCCCCTGCAAGGTATCAATGGATACTTAATGGAGAGTCAGGACTTTCCTTACTGCTCAGTGCTACTAGGGTTATCCCCTGCAGTGTCATTGGAGGTCATTTGGGAGCAATAAGGTGGCACCCTTACGCCTCCCAGTCAGAGTGAAGGCCTGGTGGGAAGTTGAACTCCCAACTGTGTTCAGCAATAATGGATCCTTATTTCCCCAGCCCTGAGTGTCAGCAGAGGATGGGTCAGGAACCTGGACTTCTACTGCACCTTACTGTTCTCCTCTTTCCCTGCTGGATTAGTGTTATATCAAAGGAAGTCTGATAAAACAAGATTTAAAATGTCCAGGTTTCAATGGAAATTCACTACCCATACCAAGAACAAAGAAAATCTCATCTTAAGTGAAAAAAGACAATGAACAGAAGTGAACACACACCTGCAACCAATGTTAGAATTATCTGACAAGCATTATAAAGCATCTATCCTAAAAATGCTTTAACAAGCAAATATGAACACACTTGAAGCAAATGAAAAATTAGAAAACCTCAGCAAAGGAACACAAATTTTTAGCAAAGTAATGAAGAACCAATAATAACTTTAGAACTAAAAACTACAGTAACCAAAATAAAAAAAAAAAAAAAACTCAGTGTATGACCTCAATAGCATAATGGAGAAACAGAGGAAAGAATCAGTGAACTTGAAGACAGAGCAGTAGAAATCACCCAATTTAAGCAATACAGAGAAAATAGATTGAAAACAAATGAATAAGGATTTAGGGGCCTATGGAATTAGAACAAAATACCTAAAATTCATGTCACCAGAGTCCTGGAAAGAGAGGAGAAAGAGGGTAGAGCTGAAAAATATATTCAAAGAAATAGTGGCTGAAAACCTATCGCATTTCACAAGAGAAATACAGCTACATATTCAAGGAGCTGAATAAACTCTAAACATGATACCTTATGCCCCCTAAAAAACAAGTCCACTCCAAGACCCATTGTGATGGTTAATTTTATGTGTCAGCTGGGCCACAGTGCCCAGGTTTTTGGTCAAGACATTATCCTGGATGTTTTTGTGAGGGTGTATTTAAATTTGTGGACTTTGAATAAAGCAGATTTCCCTTAATAATGTGGGTGGATCTCATTTAATCAGTAGAAGGTTATACTAGAACAAAGACTGACCTTCCCTGAGCAAGAAGGTATTCTGGTAGCATATAGCCTTTAGACTTGAACTGCATACAGCACTGACCCTTCCTTGGGTCTCCAGTCTGCCAGCCTACCTTACAGATACTGAATTTGCCAGCCTTCATAATTGTGTGAGCCAATTCCTGAAAATACATCCCTCTCTCTCTGCATATGCATATATCCTGTTGATTCCATTTCTCTAAAGGCCCTGGCTAATGTAATATATATCATAGTAAAACTTCTGAAAACTAAAGACAAAGAATTTTTAAAGGCAGCCAGATAAGGATGACATTTTACTGCAAGAGAGAAACTG
This sequence comes from Platanista minor, assembly GCA_004363435.1. Classification (NCBI taxonomy): domain Eukaryota; kingdom Metazoa; phylum Chordata; class Mammalia; order Artiodactyla; family Platanistidae; genus Platanista; species Platanista minor. The sequence continues at coordinate 6,434 of RJWK010002732.1, forward strand.
TTAGGCTGACCTTGGATATTTCATCAGAAACCATGGAGGCCAGAAGGAAACGGAACAAGTGCTGAAGGAAAATATCTGTCAATCCAGATTTCTATATCCAGAGTAAAGGTACTTATGGAATGAAAGGAGGAAATCAAGATGTTCTTAGATGAAAGAAAACTGCGAGAATTTTGCCATAGAAAACCCACCCTAAAAGAATTGCTAAGGAGGTTTTCTAAACAAAATGAAATGATGAAGGGATTTTGGAACATTGGGAAAGAACAAAGGAGAGTAAAAATATGGGTAAATAAAATAGATTTTCTCTTTTTACATTTTATAAATTATATTTGCCTGTTAAATCAAAAATTTTAACATTGACTGATATGGTTCTAATGTATGTAAAGGAAAATTTTAAGAGAATTATATCATAAACAAAGGAGAATAAAGGACATAAAAAGAAGTAGAGTTTCTACACTTGAAGTGGTGAAATACCAACACCAGTAGTTATGTGACTTTTTTTTTTTTTTTTTTTTTCTTTTTGTGGTACACAGGCCTCTCACTGTTGTGGCCTCTCCTGTTGCGGAGCTCAGGCTCCGGATGCACAGGCTCAGCGGCCATGGCTCACGGGCCCAGCTGCTCTGCGACATGTGGGATCTTCCCAGACCGGGGCATGAACCCGTGTCCCCTGCATCAGCAGGCAGACTCTCTACCACTGCGCCACCAGGGAAGCCCATTATGTGATTTTTTTTTAAATATAAATTTTTAAAATATATTTACTACTACTTCTGCAATCTTTCACATGATAAGGCTTAGGGATTTTTTTTATTAAACAGAATTTGATCGCAAGACTCCAAGGTCTTGAGGCTAGTTTATTTTTTACATATGTATTTCAGAAACTGTAATCATTTTAATGTGTAATAGTGAAGTCTTTTTTCCATGTCACTGTGATTTCCATGAACCTGAAGTATTAATCTGATAATGATCACTACAAAAGAATGTTTATTTTTTATATATTTTGATTTAAAGTAGGCTAGTGATACTGTCTTATTTTAATATTTTATAATCTTTATTTTTAACAGCTTTATTGAGATATAATTCACATACTATAAAACTCCCCTCTTTAAAGTGGATAATTCAGTAGTTTTTAGTATGTTCACGGAATTGTACAACCATCACCACAATCTAATTTTAGAGCATTTTCATCACCCCTGCATGAAACCTTGTACCAATTAATCAATCACTCTTCACTCCCCTCCAGCTACCCTGTCCCCTAGCCCTTGGTTACCACTAATCTGCATTATGTCATTATAGACTTGCATCTTCTAGACATTTCCTATAAGTAGAATTACACAATTTGTGGGCTAATATGGCTGTCTTCTTTTACTTAGCATAATGTTTTTAGAGTTCATTCATGTTACTACTTGTGTTAGTACTTCATTTCTTTTTTATTGTTAAATAGTATTCCATAGTATGGATATACCACATTTTATTTATCCTTTTATCAGTTGATGGACAATTGGATTGTTTTCACTTTTTGGCTGTTATGAATAATGCTGTGTGGATGTATGTTTTCATTTCTCCTGGGTATATACTTAGGGTCAAAATTACTGGTTCATTTCACTTTTCTACGTTTAACGTTCTGAGAACTACAAGAAAGTTTTTAGCTGCACCATTTTATATTCTAGTCAGCAGTGATGGGGAGGGTTCCAGTTTCCCTACATCCTCAGGAACACTTGTTACTTTCCATTAAAAAAAAAAAAAAACTAGCCTTCCTAATGGGTTGGCATTTATCTCTTTGATTCATTTTGATTTAATGATTGTAAATGATGTGAGGAAGGGATACAGTTTCTTTTTTTCCCATGTAAATATCCAATTGTTCCCAGCATCATTTGTTGAAAAGACTGTTCTTTCCTCATTGAATTGTCTTGGAACCCTTATCAAAAATCAGTTATCCAGGGCTTCCCTGGTGGTGCAGTGGTTGAGAGTCCGCCTGCCAATGCAGGGGACACGGGTTCGTGCCCCGCTCCGGGAGGATCCCACATGCTGCGGAGCGGCTGGGCCCGTGAGCCATGGCCGCTGAGCCTGCGCATCCGGAGCCTGTGCTTCGCAGCAGGAGAGGCCACAACAGTGAGAGGCCCGCGTACTGCCAAAAAAAAAAAAAAAAATCAGTTATCCATATACATGAGGATTTATTTCTAGACTCTTAATTCCTTTCCATTGAACTACATGTCTATCCTCATGCCAGTACCATACTTGATTACTGTAGTGCTATGGTATGTTTTTGATATCAGGAAGTGTGCATTGTCCCAGTCTGTTCTTTTTCAAAATTGTTTTGACTATTCTAGGTCACTTTCATTTTCATATTAATTTTAGGCTCAGTATGTGTATTTTGTAAAAAATCCAATTAGGATTTTGATTATGTTTGCATTGAATATGTAGACCAACTTAGAGAGTATTGCCATTTTAACTGTATTAAGTTTTCTGATCCCTAGTTTTGAACTGTCTTTATATTTATTTTCTTTAATTTCTTTCAACAATGTTTTATAGTTTTCAATATTCCTTTTATTCTTTTTTATGATATTCTAAATTGAATTGTTTTCCTTAATACATGTTCAGATTGTTCTTTGCTACCATATAATAATAGAATTGATTTTTGCATGTTTGGACACTTCTTATTTCTTCTTCTTACCTTATTTTTCCTGGTAGATCTTCAATACAATTTTAATAATAGCTGCAAAAATATACACAATAGGGATTAACCATTAAGTATGATGTTATCAGTGAGATTTTTATAGATTGCCTTTATAAGGTTGAAGTTCCATTTTTATTTCTAGTTTGAATTTTTTTTCTAATCATGAAAGGTTGCAAGATATTGTCCAATGCTACTTCTCTGTTGAAAATTATTTTTTCTTTATGAATGTGATGTGTTCCCTTTGATTTTTGGATGTTAAATCAATCTTGAGTACCTGGAATAATCTCACTTGATTATGGTGCATAATTCTTTTTATGTGTTGCATAAATCAGTTTGATAATATTTTGTTGAGTATTTTAACATTTATATTCATTAATGATATTGGTCTGTAGTTTATTTGGTGTCTTTATCTGTCTTTGCTATCCATATACTTGCCTCATAGAATGAGTTAAGGTGTGGTCCCTTCTCTTATTTTTTGGGAGAGTTTGTGAAGGAGTGGTATTAATTCTTCTTTAAGAATTTTGTAGAATTTACCTCTGAAACCATATGGTACTGGACTTTTCTTTGTGAGAGATTTTTTAAATTAATTCAATCTCTTGTTGTTGATCTCTTCAGATTTTAAAATATTTTTCCTGGGTTACTTTGGTAATTTCACCTTTCTAGGGATTTACCTCTTTTTAATTTAAGTGATCTATTTTGGGGGGGGTATATTTGTTTATAGTATTCCCTTAATTCTTTTTATTTTTGTAAGGTAAGTACTGATGTTTTCTCTTTCATTCCTGATTTTGTACTTTGAGTCTTTCCTCTATTTTAGTTGGTCAGTCTATCTAAAGGTTTGCTCATTTTGTTGGTGTTTTCAGAGGATTAACTACTGGTTTTGTTCATTTTTTCTCTTATTTTTCTGTTCTATAATTTATTAATTTGTACTCTGACCTTTATTTTGCCTGATCTTTTGTTTGCTTTTTGCTTTAGTTTGTTATTTTTCTAGTTTTTTAATATGGATAACCATGTTATTGATTTGATGTTTTCTTTCTTTTTTACTATAGGCATTTATACTTAAAAATTTCCCTCTGAATCCTAGCTTATTTAAGCCCATAAGTTTTATGTTGTATTTTTATTTTCATTCATATAAAAGTATTTTATTATTTCTTCTTTGACTCATTGGTTCTTTAGAAGTTTTTAAATTTCCACATGTCTGCAAATTTATCAAATTTCTGGCTGTTATTAATTTCAAATTTAATTCCATCATAGAGAACTTCTTTTTGGTGATTTCTATTGAGGTGGAGTGTTCTTTAGACATCTATAAGTGCTTGTAGAGACATTTCTATGTCTATAGATGTGTACTGCTTTATAGTATTGTTTAAGTCTTCTATATGCTGTTGATAATCTTTCTCATTTTTCTACCCTTTATTGAAATGGAGATATTAAATTATCCAAGTATTATTTTTGAATTGTTTGTTGTTCTTTCAATTTCTGTTTCATGTATTTTGGGGATAGTATGTTAGGTAGGTACATAGTATATGTTTTTAATTGTTATGTCTTTCTAATGTATTGACCCTCTTAGAAGATGGCTGTTTTTGTCTCTAGTAATAATATCTTTTGGTCTAAAGTCTATGTTTTCCTGATATTAATATAGCCACTCTAGCTCTATTATGGTTTCTGTTTGCATGGAATATCTTTTCCCATCCTTTTACTTTGAACCCATTGTGTCTTTGACTCTAAACTTTGTCTTTTGTACATTTACAATTATATACATTTTTTAAATGTAATTGCTGTTTAAATCAATTACGAAAATAAAGGAAAAGACAAATTCAATTATATTGTTTTTTAAATTACCTACATAATTACCTTTACTGGCAGTTTGTTTCTTCATGTGGATTGAATTATTTTCTGATTTCACTTGCTTTAACCTGAAGAACTTGCTTTAATATTTATTATAAGTTTTGTCTGCTAACAATAAATTTCTTTATCTGGAAGTATCTTTAATTCACTTTCAATTTTTAAAGATAATTTTCTATCTTAAAAGTTTTTTGTTGTTGCTTTTGGTTATAAGATTCTTGGTAGACAGATTTTTTGTGTTTAATTTTAGTACTTTGAAAATATCATCCCATTGCCTTTCTTCTTCACTGTTTCTGATAAGAAGTAAGCTGTTAAACTTTATGAGGGTGTGGTGAGTCATTTTTCTACTGTTTTAAAAATTGTCTCTGTTTTTGGCTTTCAGCATTTTGACAATGGTATATCTGGGTGTGTATCCCTTTTAGTTTGTCCTATGTGGAAATCATTGAACTTCTTACGTGTATAAATTGTTTTTCATCACTTTGGGGAAGTATTCAGCCATTATTTCATTCAAATATTTTTTTCCCTCCTTTCTCTTTATTCTCTCTTTGCGTTGCTTCCAATTATGTACACATGTGGTCTGCTTAATTGTGTCTCACATTTTTCTAAGCCTTTAATTCATTTTTCTTCATTATTTAAACTCTCTTCTTCAGATTTCACAGCCTTTTTTGATATTTCTTCAAATTTGTTGATTCTTCTCCCAGCTCAAACCTACTGTTAGAACCTATGGAATTTTAAAGTTTTGTTATTTTACTTTTCCACTCCAGAATTTCTTTTTGTTTCTCTTTTTATAATTTCTATCTCTTTATCGATATTGCATTTTTTATGATATCTTATAATATTTTTCTTTAATTGTTTAAGCATGGTTTTCTTTAGTTTTTTGAACATTTTTATAATTGGTACTTTGAAGTCTTTTTCTGCTAAGTCTAACATCTGGGCCCCTTCAAAGGCAGTTTCCATTGACTCCTGTTTTCCAGTGTATGGGACACAACTTCCTATTTCTTTTTATGTCTAGGAATTTTTTTTTTTTTATCTATACATTGCAGATAATGTAGCAACTTTGTGTCCCAGACCCCCAGGAGACTTGCTGTTTTGTTTGTTGTTAAGTGAAGTCTGTTTCTCTTGAATTATGCAGCCTGTGATTTTGCTGTAAGAGCAAAATGGACATGAACACACTCTGGCTACCAGAAATGACTATTTTAAAGCCATGCTGTTTTTGAAGGTCTCTTTCCCTGATCTCTCTTTTGCAGTTCTGACTTGTCAGTATTTTAACATGTCTAGTTGTCAGTTTCTATTATTTTGTAGCTGATTTTTGTTTTGTTTTGTTTTGACAGTGCCCTAGGGTATCCATTGATTCACAGTTTAATCCCATCCTCCTTGGCAGGGGCAATTTGTGTGTCAATTTTTGAGTCTCTCTGTAACCCTTTCCTATCATAGAACCTCTGCACTGTGCACAGACACTGGAAGAGTAGGATGGTTAATCTGATCATCATTGTTTTCCTCATCCAGATCCTCCTTTTGGAGCTGGAGCTATGTGTGAGGGGAACGAGGATAGGTACTAATCTTCCACATGGCTGCTGCCATTGCTCAGACAGATCTTTGACAATATACAGTTCACATGGATGGGATCATCCAGTGTTTATAGTGATAGACTGTATCTGGACTAATTCTTCTGCTTCAGGAATCTAGGAGAAATTGGAATTGGGGCTTAACTTCTGAGCCCAACTAAGCAGTTCTCCTGCAGTATAGAGCTTTGCAGGAAAGGCGAATTGCATTCATTACTAGCTGCACTATCCACGTGATATAAGCCTTGGAGCTGTGAAGGATCTGCTAATGTTCACCAGCTGCCAAAACTATCAGGAATGGTACTTTACAGTAATAGGTTTGGAGAGATGGGAACTGTCTCTTGGCTGCTGAGCCTGCTGAAACAGTTCTTCTGCAAGGTTGAGCTGTGGGTGGATGGGTGAAGTCCCTAGGTTGAGTATCATAGTCTCCCACTGTTCTTACCACGTTCCTATACATTGTGTTGAGTAAATGCTGTTCAATTTGTTTTAAATCCTTTGATAAATGTCCAGAAACTTTGAATGATTGTTTTTGCTAATTTGACCTACTTAAAAGATATCTCTCTGGGATAGAGGTTTCTCTGAGCCCCAGCATCACTATTCCAGAAGTAACCCCCTTTATTTCTTTTAATCCATATTTAAATAGTGGTTACTCCATTACATATCTTCTTTGTTTAAAAAGTGATTATCCTGGGATCAGTGAATATTCGGGAGTTGTGACACTCTTTATTATCACTGTATTGACAAGCCTTAAAGTTTTCTTTATACCATCTTGTCTTATAAGAGTACCTCAGTCCTTGGATCATTGATGATTTCTTTTTCTAATGCTCTTCTAAAATGTGGGCTCTTCTTTTACAAGAGTAAATTCTGATTCTGTACCTCTTAATGAATTTTAGAATATGTTTTAAGTTTTATTTTCAGTAAATTACCATGTCTTCAATTATTAATTTAAACTAAATGCCAATCTTCACATTGGTAATTGGATTTTTAAAAAGCTTTATAAAGTTCCAGTACCTTTTGGTTAGCATATCTTGTGTACCAAACATCATTCAAGTGAAATAGCATATTTTAAAGCTCCTGAATGATGTGATCAGTAGTTTCTGATTTAAAAAAATAGGAATACTCTATATTATGATTTAAACTTTTCACAGAGAATTGAAAACATTCTGATTCACCTTGAATTAGTCTGTATTTAAGGGATTAGCTGCCCTCATCAAATTGGAATTCAGTTCTTTTAGTAATTCTTTATTCATACAACTTCAAATCATCCACTGCAGAAACTGGGCAAAGAAAATCTGCAACCCAACCCCATATGTAAAAAACTTTAAAATCCAAAGTTATTTTGTACTATTATTATGTATTATGTACTAATATCTTTTTCTACTTTTAATAATGGTATATAATAATTTATATCTTTTTGTTCTATAAATTCTTTGAAGGGGTATTGTATCTCTGCAAAAATTTCTACTTTGGGACCGCTTAGAACTTCTATTAGTAGAGCTGATTGATTATTTTGAAGTCAGACAGACCTGGATCTAAGCTCCAGCTCTGGTACTTACTAACTGCCTTACCTTGGGCAGTTTCTTATATATAAATTTTAATTTCCCCATGAATAAATGAGGGAAAAATCGTACAGCCTATTCTTAGTATTGTGAGGACCCAGTGAGATAATGAATATTGTATGGCTAATAATAATGTTAATAAATATTAGCTATTTAGTTATTATTATACTCAATATATCAGTTTTCTAGCATAGAAATTTTAATGTATTGTCATTATCTTACAGCTGACCATTAATTAGCTTACTTCTCAAAATTATACAGTGTGGATTCTTGTTTCAGTCTTTTTTAGAAATACCTATTTAAGGAAAAGAGGTCGTGGTCCAGCCCTTCGTATTCCTAGGCTTTTGTTAAAAAGTCAGCATTCTTTTGTTCATTTAGAAAGTAAATAGCTTGCTCCAGATTGATGAAAAGGACATGTGAAATTCTGTTAAAGTGCAGAAGAAAACAAAGCTAAAACTAACCTAATGTGCTATATATGCCAACTTTTCCCATAATGTTTACTTAATTTTGTTTATTTTTTCTTTCATGGCAAAAAATCTTTTATCCCCATAATTAACAACAGTAAAGTAAATGTAGATCTTGGAAGGCTTTCCATAGGAGCATGCCACATCTAAGATTGTTTACTACAAGCAACATAAGAATTTTCCTTTACTTATTTGAGCTTTTGTCTTGAAATTGTCATTTTCTAGTATATATGCTGGCTCAGACTTCACAGTTCTTTATGTCTGTAGTTTTGTCTATCAAATATTACTATCCATGATACAGAGTACATTTTTTTTAAGATAATGAGTAGTTGTATTAGTATGCTTGCTATTTTGTTTATGATGCTCTCAACAGTTGTCATTGATCAGGGTATCTTAACCCCTTGGTTCTCACCTTTTGCAGCACATAATAAATTACTTGGGTTGCTTTTAAAAAAATCATATCAATCAATCTTCTTCTCTGGAAATTTAAAATCAGTTCACATAGGTGGGGTCTAGTTATCTGTTTTCTGAAGTTCTAGGAGTCATTCTTCTACCCTAAAGGGGTTGTTAATCATTGTCTTATCCCTACGTATTTGTTTGCCTATCAATATAGTCTATCTATTTCAGCCTGTTGCCATTTCCCCCGTTTTTATTATCTAAATTGAACCTGTCAAGATTGTGTGTGTGTGTGTGTGTGTATGTGTTTAGACTGAAATCACTGGGAAATTTTTCCATACGAGAAAGATGAGAGATATTCTGACAGATCTAAATGATTGTCAGAAGGACTGCTCTCTGTTTTTAAATGTTACAAAAGAGGGCTTCCCTGGTGGCGCAGTGGTTGAGAGTCCGCCTGCCGATGCAGGAGACACGAGTTCATGCCCCGATCCGGGAAGATCCCACGTGCCGCGGAGCGGCTGGGCCCATGAGCCATGGCCGCTGAGCCTGCGTGTCCGGAGCCGCAACGGGAGAGGCCACAACAGTGAGAGGCCCGCGTACCGCAAAAAAAAAAAAAAAAAGTTACGAAAGAAACAAAAGTTTTAGCTGTAACTAAGAAACTAGATTTATCCCACATTAAGATTTTTTTAAAACTTATGTCTTATTTTCCTTTATGTGGGATAAGTGATCAGTCTAAGAAAAAATTTCTTTATAGTGGTGTATTGGTATAGTAGCACAGAGAGACTAACAAAGAAAATCATACATGGAAAAAATACAGGCATATTTGCTAAAATAAATGTAATTCTGTTACTTAGGGAATATGATGCCTAGTCTTTTAAAGAGAAAGTATCTCACTATCTCCATTTCTTGCACAGATATGTTTGCTTCTTGGTTTTCTTTTCAGAAGTATTTCTGTATAAATATATTCAATTAATATACTTTACATAAGTGCTTGAGGTAAAACCATTTTAGGTGTTAACACGTTCTTAAAATGAATTTTCTTTTTATCTAAAGTAACTTTGGGGAAGAATTTTCCAAAGAAAGTACTAGTTGACTCAGTGTGTTAAAGTTCAAAGCTAGAACTTTTTCTAACCTGCTGTAACAGTGAGTGGAAAGTACTCAAGAAATTAAGTTTAACATATTGTTTTTATTTTACTTTACTTTGAGTCCAGTTCATTGAAGCTTCCAATCTGACACAAATAAGGTAACATATTTTTTGGTTAATATTTTTGTTTCACTACTGTATACCGAATCTTCTTTTTTAAGGCAATGACAAAAGACTCCCCTCTCTCTTTTTTTTTTTTTTTCTTTTTTTCATGTGGTGTTTGCTTTAAGACAGATCAGTTAGAAAAAGAGCTTTCCCTTTTGAAACTTTAGTGTACAGAATTTTTTATTTCTTCTTAAATTTAGATTTACAAGTTATTTTCTTGGTTCTGGCTCAGCTTGTTTATTTTTCAAATTAAATTATACTCTGTTGTTTTTGTTGTTTAAACTTAAGGGATTTAGACATTTTTCAAATCATAGCAGATAGGAGAAGTGTTGAAATATTGAATTTGACATAGTTGACAGATTAGTAAAATGGTGATTAGAAATTAGCCTGAAAAAGGCAAAAAGGAAAATGCATTTTGATTTAATATATGTATGCAAACACCAAATAAATTATAACTGTAGTGATTTAAGGTCTATTATATGTTTCTTGGCCCTCTTGTGGGTGCCTAAGCGAGATGTTTTCTGTGTCGGTTTTTTGGTGATATGAAACTTAGTTCCTGGTCATCACACTCATCTTGAAACTAGAAGGGTTTTTATACCCTCTTCTCAAGCTCTAGAGCTTTCTTTCTCACCCTTGTGTTTTGTGTGCATGTTTTTGGCCAAGTGGAGTACATTTACAAAACTTATGCTTATTTATGTATATCTACATATTTCAAGATATTTCCACCAAACTAGATATATAGACACATACTCATTTTGCAGTCTTTGTTTCTGAAGCTTGACTGAATTGATGATCTTTAATTTGGTGTATTACAACCCAGATGTCAAAAGCCAATGAGTGCTAGACACATGAATAGTGCTTATAAATATTCGACTGTTTTAATGAGAAAGCAAGGAATGGGCAGTTGTTTTCTGAAGTCTTAGAACATGTTATGAAGAGAATTTTCTGATTTTTTTCTTGTGTTTAAGTGTCAGAGTATTGAATCAGATGCAGTAGAGTTTTAATTTATCAGACACACACATTTTCACTATTCATAAGTGAAAAATGATACAAAGTTGCTATATAAACTTCAATTGTTTTGAAATTATCTTGATTAAAACTCTTGATATATTTATTTCCCATTTTGACCAACCTTGGTTTTATTGAGAATATTGGTTCACTGTGCATTTCTCAAAGGTTAAGTATGCCTTAAGTCCCTTTTGCTAAGTATTGCTTTGAATTTTAGCAATGTAACATATGTCAGATGCCAGCTTGGAATATCACATGCCTGCTGTATTCCATTTTTCAAAAGCATCTATCTACTCGCTAGTATTTTATTTGAACTCTTGAGTTGTTTGTACTGTTTTATAAGGGAGAACATAATACATTTTGGAGACCAATTTTTCCCAGGGTGTAGAATTACCTTTATTGTATAAAGTTCTGCTCCAACGAGGGGGAACAACTTTTTCTCTTCTTTTGATGTATTCCCTTGATTAGAGATTGCTAACTTTTTGTGCAAAGAGGGGATAAGTAAAAATGAAGTTATGAGATCTTTTATATATCTTTTTTTAATTCCACCCTTTTGTTAACCCAAAGATATGAAATAAATTTATAGTTTTAGTTATTTGATTGAACAAGGATTCTTATAAATTCCAGCTTTTATCATATGATCAGATTTTTCCTGGACAAATAAAGATGTTTGCTGTTGCCAATAGCGTTTGGCCTAACAGCATGCTAGATACTAGTGATTGGTTTGGAACTAACAACTTGGCTTGTCCATTCTTATCCCTCCCATCAAACTTAACCTCAGCAGAGGATTGAGAAAGGTTTGGTAGTTGAAAATAGTTCTTATGAGCCTCTGAGTTTCCTGAGCTAAGCCAGAATTTTGCATGCAAGGCTATTCTTGTGGTTTTCCAGCCAGGCCAAAGCCAAAAGGCATTGGAAACCTTGCAAGAAAACTTGTTTTAATATAGATTTAAGGCTTGCCTTTATATTGTGACTGGATTTGCAGCCTGATGGTCAAAGGAATGAAGGGGAGACTTCATTCTCTATTGAGGAGATAAATTTCAAATTTTTGCTGCAGAGAAGACCTTGAAAAATACCTCCAAAGATTAACAAAAGAATTAATGAATAGGTTTTACTTAATTGTTTCTTAAGACATGTAAGATCTGCCTTTCCCCATTAGTTATTTTTGGCTTACCTTCCAAAATGCACTTTAAATGTTATGGGTTCTTTTTTGTATCACGTCAGGCTAATATTTATGACTAATGTTGATCAGACTTGAGAATTTTATCAATATGAGTCTGTCCCACCCAGATATTGTTGATTAATAGGTTTCTGCTTATTATCATGAAAAGTCAAGCTGCTCTATTATAAGTACCTTCCATCCATAATCATATTAGCTTTCCACGTTGAATGAGGCGGGATCTGTTTTGTTCTGATGGGGTTGAAAGTATTTTTCAAACCTTCCTTTTAACAAGGTTATTCAGGAGGTTTCTACATCTAGTAACATTGCTGGAAGAGTGATTATATAGTAGTATCTGTAAAGAATATCATTTCTCTAACTATTCCAGTCGACGTGATTTATCAGTTATGTGATTCTTAATCTTCCATTATTCTAGTGAACTGAATTGTCAGCAAGGTCTGTCTGTAATCGGGCATTTTCAAGTTTCGATAGAACTGAAGACTTACATAGTAATTAGACTTTAGAAGAAAAGTAATTGATGTCTGTTATAGATTTATTTTTATTCAGTTTTTTTTTTATTGGCAACCAATAGTCCAGTTAGTGAAAGACTGCATACCATAGTTCTCAGAGGCAGAAAAGATAAACTGGTGAAAGTTATTCTTATAAGTCCAAATGAAGATATGTACGCAAGAAACTACTTTTAAGGTTTTTTTGTTTAATTTCTTTCTTTATTTTTGGCTTCATTGGGTCTTCGTTGCGGTGTGCGGGCTTCTCCTGGTGGTGGCTTCTCTTGTTGCGGAGCACAGGCTCAGTAGTTGTGGCAAACAGGCTCAGTAGTTGTGGCTCATGGGTTCTAGAGAGCAGGCTCAGTAGTTCTGCCGCACAGGCTTTAGCCTGCGTCCCCTGGATTGGCAGGCGGATTCCCAACCACTGCGCCACTAGGGGAAACCCAAGTGTTTTTTTTTGTTTTTTTGTTTTTTTTAAATTTCTTGCCTGTTTGAAAAGTTATGAAAGAGGGGTGGTTAACTTTATTCTTTAATCTGAACTATAAAACACTGACTCTAAGGAAGGAAAGCAGAGATGTAAGAACCAGTGACAGTTGAAGAACAACGTTTTAAGATATCTGTCACATTTCTAATTAGTGTGTGATCCAGTATCAAAATAGACAGCTGGTTTTGATTTTATCTGTTAAATTCTAGTTAATCAATTTTGGGGAAATGATATATGAGAATATAGATTTTATACCAAGGATGAATAGGGAGTAGAATGATTTGCACAAAGTATCTTATTTTTTGACAAGGGAACATATGTGTGCAATACAAAATTCAAAAGATATGGAAATATGCATAGTAAAAATTAAATTTTGCTCCCATTGCTGTCTGGGTATCAGTCCCCATCTATGTTTCAAGTTTATGGCTTCCAGAGGTGGGATAATTTGCTTAAAATTGTCATGTCTCTGATTTGCAGTGAATTGATCGTCAAATTGTTTTATAGCAGTGAGAAAGGAATTCCATTTGAAGAATAATCCATATAGAGTCTGATTTAGTCCATATAGTTAGAAGCACCAAGTTCCAAGGCTATCCTGTTTTGATATTTTAGCAGGATATTCATGTAGCCAAATTTTTTGGTAATTAATCCATTGTAACAACCTAATTTGAGTTCCAACAAGCACTACTTTTTATTATAATGGTGAAATACTTCCATACTAGTTAATATATTAACAATTCCTCGGAGCCACTTTGATGACTTTGTCCCTTCCCCTGAGGCTTCTCCTGAACCCCACATAATCAAGCTAGAGCTCAGCACTGCGGGGGCCTCTGGCACCTATTCCAGTGCTGGGGATGGCACTTCTGATTGTTTTGTGCCCAATCCAATGGATTTAAAATAATTTACACATCTCCCCGAACATTATCATTTCTGTAATATATGGTTAATTTTTAACTGAAAAATAACCAGTTGAAGTATGTTAAATTGTCATCTAAGTTTGCAACATTCTTCTCTTTGTGATCAAAAAGAAAACAAAGGAAAATTTAATCTTTGTCAGTATGTCTTCTAATAAAATTGATTTAAGTGAATCTTCTTATCTCTCTCAATGTTGATGGTTTTTCAATGTGAGTGAAAGTTCTTTTCTAATCTTTGAGATCTATGTTTAATGAATGGATCTCTATTAATTTGGAGGAAAATTATTTTAATGGTCTTAAATCTAGTAACTTAAAAAATAATGTTGATCCTGGGCTTCCCTGGTGGCGCAGTGGTTGAGAGTCTGCCTGCTGATGGAGGGGATGTGGGTTTGTGCCCCGGTCCGGGAAGATCCCACATGCCGCGGAGCGCCTGGGCCCATGAGCCATGGCCGCTGAGCCTGTGCGTCCGGAGCCTGTGCTCCACAAAGGGAAAGAGAGGCCACAACCGTGAGAGGCCTGCGTACAGCAAAAAATAAAATAAAAATAATGTTGATCCTAACTTGAATCCACAAAGCCTGAGTTTCCTTTATCATGAAAATGAAGAATTTAGTTCTCAAAAATCAGCAAATGGTTAGAATAATTCTATTTTGAAATGTTATCAATGTAAAGAATTAACAGTTATAATTTCATAGAATTCCTTTATTACTGGCAGAGAAGAAACTCTATTATTCTCCCTATTTATTAGATAAGGCATCTGAGACACGGAGAAACACAGTGCCTTGATCAAACACATACAAGCAGAGGAGGAGCTGTAAATAAAAGCCAGGTCATTCAAAGCTTGATGCAGGACTCTGTTCAACAAATTATGCTGCCTCCTTGGAAAGCTAATGACTGTGTATTTAAGCCAAATACTTCTGACACCTATACGGGTTTCTATCTTTCTGTATTTTCCGATATTTCAGAAAATGAGATGTGTAGGTCTTTAGTGTTTAAAAAGTAGGTGCTTCATTTAATCCTCTGAAAGATTCTGAAGAGATTTAGTCAGAGTTCTTTTTTTCCTTTTCTTTCCTTCCTCCCTTTCTTCTTCTTCTTTTTTTTTTTTTTTTTTAACTGAAACTGTAGCTCTTATTCAAGTCACAAGGAATAATACTGTGGCATCTGAGGGAGAGGCATGTCCATATGGCAGCTTTTCAGAAGTTTAAAGTAGCTGGAAGGCAGACATGCAGCGTCTCTCTGCTGTACTTAATTTTAGAAACTTCTTAATTTTAATGTGTTGTCCATGGCACAAAAGAAATTTTCACTGGGAGACATTAGTGGTGTTTGAGGTAACAACTCTTATGTTACTAGAATCCCTTAACAACAAGGCCAACAGGAATGATTCCCTCTGTCCTAAAGGTTTTCTTTGGCTTTCACAGACTCCAATGCACTTTATAGCATGGCTAGACTATATTGAATTTCCATGTTTAGATATATACCCATAATTTCACATTTTTCTTTTTGAATTGTATAGTGCCACTGCACTGTAATTCAAATACATAGAAAAACCTAGGATCACTGCAATTCCAAATGCTTTAGATCTGTAACAAGATAAATTTTCAGCAGCCTCAACATGACCTTGATACTACTGCTTGTTTAAATTAAGGAAAAGGAAGGGCAGAATCTTTCGTTTTTTAATCCTTTTACCCATAATTTTAGGTATTAGTTTCTGTCCTGCTATCTAAAAAGAAACATGACCAAATCCATCACTATCACTCCTCACACATTTGGAGTTTACTCTTGGGAAACATGCACCTTTGTTCTCCCCAAGGGTTAAACTTAAAGGTTCTGGTGTTGCCTAACTTCTGCCTGCCTGGGTAGCAGGAGACCATGAACCTAAACTTGAATTTGGATCCAGTTTTGAGTAAACTTAAGTTGAGTAAACTTAAGTTGAATAAACTTAAGCCTTAAGTTGAGATTGAAGTTTTTCCTCTAGAGAGTTATACTCCCTAGTCCTTTTTACATCGTACTTTTAAATCACTTCCCAGTGATAGTTGTGGTTTTTAAAAAATTTCTATTTATTTATTTATTTATTTTTGGCTGTGCCACGCAGCATAGGGGATCTTAGTTCCCTGACCAGGGATTGAACCCGTGCCCCCCACAGTGGAAACACGGAATCTTAACCACTGGACCGCCAAGGAACTCCCCACTAATACATTTTAATCCCATTAATTCTTTTTGTATTCCAACAAAATTTTCTAAAATGTCTAAATATTGTTTTCAGAGATAGCCTAATGTTTCTGTTCTAATGCAACTAAATCTGTGCCACAATTGAATTACTAGCTCACTGAGGTCTTAAAATATATATATATATATATATATATATATATATATATATATATATATATATATATGTATATCTATATCAAACTATCAGTTTCTCTTCCCAAATGATAAGCCAACAAAGCTATAGATTGATATTTTAGATCCCAAAATTGGCAAAAGATACTTTTGATTAACCAAGAGTCATTGAACATTAAGATAAGTTAGTCAGCTGCCATTATTTGGACACTATATCCTCATTTTCATAATCTATGTTGCCAGTCTATTCAGTATCAAATGGAGAGTGTAAGTATTATGGAAGAACTGCATGCTAATAGACAAAGTGTCCAGATAAAGTTCAAGTGCCAGATATACTTGTAGCATATCTATGGCACTTTTCTGTGAGACCATGAAAAACACTCAACTGGGTTTTTTTTGTTTTTGTTTTTGTTTTAATATTCATTTATTTATTTGGCTGTGCCGGGTCTTAGTTGCGGCAGGTGGGATCTTTGTTGTCGCATGCAGGATCTAGTTCCCTGGTCAGGGATCAAACTGGGCCCCCTGCATGGGAGCATGGAGTCTTAACCACTGGATCACCAGGGAAGTCCCTCAACTAGTTCTTATTAGGATTAACTCCTTCCTTACCAGAGAGTATAGTCACATTACTCTTAGTTCTACTGAATAAAAAATGTTCATGCATGGTGCATTAGTTATGTTTCTAACCTAGTTGTATATGTGTAGCCTAAAAAATCAGTGCTACAGCCCCCGGAAGTGGACTTCGCCTCCTCAGAAGCGGTTTCACGGGGAAGGTTATCAGGAAGGCTGTGAAGAAGGCAGTAGTTTGAGTATGACTGAAGGAAGACAGTACGGCACGTTACATGGAGCTAAAATTGGATCTGAGATCGGGTGCTACCAAGATTTTGCTTTTGCTCGGAGATGTCTCCTGCACGGCTGTGCCACTGAGAAAGACAGCAAAAAGATGAAGGTCTTAGAATCGTTGATTGGAATGATTCAGAAATTCCCTTATGATGACCCTACTTATGATAAACTTCATGAAGACTTAGACAGAATTAGAGGGAAATTTAAGCAGCTTTGTTCATTACTAAATGTCCAGCCCGACTTTAAAATTAGTGCAGAAGGTTCTGGACTTTCATTTTGAGGATGATAGATGCACAAAGACGAAACATCAGGGAAGAGATGTTTGTATGTTAAGTGTTTAAAAATGTGATTAAAGGCAAAACAATGATGGGGGATTCATTGTTTTGCAGGGAGGGTTCCAGCTTGGCCGCTGAAAGGGCTTCCTTCCCTCGAGGTCTGCTGGGAGGCCTCTGTGCCCCCCACGGGGCCCCTCCACATAGGCCCGTCCTTTGTTGGGTCCTGTCTGCTCTGCAGTGTGAACGCGGCCCTGGCAGAGCCTTCACCGGGCTGCTCTTCTCTGGTCCAGGGTCCAGGCCCCTGGCTCACGGGTTCTCGTCACCTGGCAGGCCTGGCTGGATCTAGACTCGGGTTGGCTCTGGATAGGATAAACCTCCCCTTTACCCCCCGGGCTTTGGTCAGTTTTTTAAAAAATGAGAGCCACAGGGTTGACACGAAGCAGGTTAATGGGAAGGTGTGATGGGTACTGTGACATTTATTGACCCTTGAGATGTGCCAGTGCTGTGACCTGCTTCTCATGTTTTATTTAGTCCCTTCAGGAACCCGTGAGGTAGGCATTATTCCCATTTTATAGACGAGGAAACTGAGGCCCAAGAGACTGCCTGGTCCAAGGGCAGTGGGCGGCAGAGCTGGGACTTCAGCTCTGTCTCCTGGTGCCCACTCTGGAATGCACAGTCGCACCCAAAGTCTTGGGGGTCCCTGCCCGCAGGTCCCCGCTACGCCCCGTGGAGCCTTGGGGCATCTCATGTGGCCATGGATGTGGGGGTCTGGCTGAGAGGAGCAGAGGCCAGCCCTGTCCCCAGGAAGCTGGGACGTGCTCTTCCTGTGTCCCCGGGTGGGTAGGGCTCTGCAGCCTCACAAATGGTCAAGGGGAGGAGACTTTAAGTCCACCGATCTATGTTCAGAAACTTTGGAGCCTTACTGCAGCCTCCTTCTAGTGTGAGTTCTTCTGTCTTCTGCCCGGACTTAAAAGGCATCATCTGTACGCGGTGCACGGCCTCAGGTGCGCCTTCGTCACAGACACCAGCAGCGCTTATCTCGGGCTGGTAGGATGGAGGGGCTTTTGTTGTCGTTTTTCTGGGTGGATTTTTGTGCTTCCTAAGCAATCTGTTTGGATAATGTATTATTTTTATAATTGAAAAAAAAATAAAAGTATATTTTAAAGGAAAAAAAATCAGTGCTTCATATTTTCTTTCTCACAAATTGTCTATTAATGGAGAAATTCTTGATAGCATTTGAGTGCTTTTGATACTTTGCAACATTGTTTGAAGATACTATGTATCAGATTATAGAAACTTTCATGTTTGAATAGAATTAAAATGCCTTTCCATGGTTCTACATAATTCTGGTCCTCTGCAAGTCTGGTGCAGCTATAGGATCTGATGGAATTCCCTGGTTCATATGATCTGCACTGGCCTTTTTTCTAGTTCTAGAACTCATTAGCCTTTTTCCCGTGCTAGGACTTTGCACTTTTTTTCTTTGACGGAAATCTTCCTTCAGGCTTAATATATGACTTTTTTCCCCCCTTTTGTGACTTATCAAGAGAGCTTTTGATTTTCCTCTCTGAAAAATTTCTCCTCCATTATTCTTTTCCTTTTTATCCTTTTTAAATTTTCTTTATAGCATATAACACCATCAGAAATGGTTGGTTTATTGTGTACCTCCCAATCTTCCTTCTCTTCCCCACTTTCCCTATCCGCTTGCCAACAATGTAAATTCAGGGGAGTCAGACCCATATCTGTTTTGTTCAGTCTGCATCACCAGTGCCTAGAACAATGTCTGGAGTAAAGTATGCATTCAGTAAATATTAGTTGAATAAATGAAGAATTAGCAAATAATTAAGTGGCTATAAAATAGAATAAGTGATTAGTTCATGAAGAGAAACCTGCTTTACCAGGTTGGAATGGCTAAGACAAACAGGGAACCAAGAGGGTGGACCTGAATCCAGTTCTTTGTTCCACTTTGTCTTTTCATATGATTTTTGGGCTCATTTCTTAACCTTCATGTCTGTTTCTTTATCTGTAGAACAGGTATGTAGAGCTCATGGAAAAAGATGGATGAATGATTCAATGAAATGACTGAAATTCATCATTTTTCATATATATCAGTTAAGTAGGCTCTCCTTTTTAATAACAAACTTGCTTATATGTTTGAAACTTTGAGGGAATATTATAAGACATGCTAACAACAGTTTAAGAGCCTTGCAAAATTTGTTCAAAAATAACACTCCAGAAAAAACATAAAAGTGTCCCTTCAAAGTTCTAACTTACTCTTTTGCTGATACCTTTTAGTTTTGCTTATTTTATTTTTAGTTAAAAATTGGAAAAGATCTGAAACAGATTTTTGAAAAGCAAACTATGATATTTTTCCAAGAAGGATGAAATTGTGCTTGATTTCAAATGACCCTTTACAACAATTAATTTGTACTACTGCAGTCAAAAAGCTAAACTAAGAATACAATGAACAGACATAATTAACATCAATGTTTTAATAGTTTCTCTATGACTAGGCAAGTAATAAGGCTTGGACATACTGAAATCATGATTCATTTCTTCAGTTCATTCAACACATATTCCATATATTCCAATTACAATTATAATAGTACCTATATATTAGGTACTATTGTAGGTACAATAGTACCTACAGTGAATTAAACGCTGTGTTTAATCAGTGAATTAAACACAGATTCCTATTCTCCTAGAGCTTCAGTTTTAGTGGGGATATTTATTATATGTTTTGCCTCTAGCTCGCTCCATAGCCTTATACTTTTCTGCATTTGTAAAGCATGACTTAGAGGATTGACTTTTAAAATGATTTTAATTATTACTGCCTAAAATTAGCTATGCAGTGTTCTTTTAAGGTTATGTGCTAAATACCAACATGATATTAATGTTTCAGAGACCATTTGGTTCTTTAGACATATCTGCTCTGCAAATCTGGACAAGTAATTAAATTTGATGAGGATAGAATCAGATGTAATAGAATTGGGCTGTTTCAAGGGAGAAGAGAATTCTGTGGATTTGTTGGGACAGTGGATTGTAATTTGGTTTGCAGTAGTCCACTTGAGCTATATTTCTCTACTCATTTAAATTCCAGTGTATATTCAGTTCCATTAAAAATAAACTGTCTACTGCTTATGGGTATTGGTTGGTGTGGGGTGGTTTTTGACTTAATATCTTTGTTTTCTCTGAGTCTAATCATTATAGAATTTATAACATACTTTTTTTTTCAAGGAGTTTATAGTCCTTCACATACTGTATTTTATTTACTCAAAATTTATACTTATAGAGTAAAAAGAATGAACAGTTCTAGTCTAAAATAAAAAAAAAAAATTCAGATCTCTGGTAGGGATTAACAGGAACAAATTTGGTAACTGAACTTGGTAGTTATAATTTGAAGCTCAGTGAACTTTCCAGTGAATATTGGTATCATTTATACTATGATTTTAAAATATTAATCTTAATAAAAGGATTGTCACTCACCAAATAGCTATTGCATGTGTCTGCTGTGTACAAAGAACTCTGTACAAAGCTGTGTGTGATATATAAAGATGACTATAAAGATGACATAGTTCCTGTACTAAAGAAATCTGTGATCTTGTTCACACCTTTAAAATTATTCTTGAAGAAGTGTGGTAAATAGTTTTGCTCAAGCTCAGTTAAGTTATCCCCTGGGATGATACAGAAAATCTCTGATAGGACTGAAGCTAAGACCTAAACCTGTTGAAAATTAACAAAACATTCCCTGCCTTTGGTAGCATTTTTTTCATTATGGAATGTTTATATACATCTTTGTTTTTCTGCCTCTACATACCCTGAGAGTCTTAGTGCTTTATTTGTGTTGAGAATAGTTTAAAATAGCGTATAAAAGAAGTAATTCTTTCATGTACGTTTTTGTAGTGTTGTATTCAATATAAGCCCAAGGGAAGGGTTCCTTGTGTCTTTGATATCTGTAGAGACAATTAAAAAGGAAAAAAAAATTACAGGGAAATGTTAAGACTAATGTTCATTTTTATACTTACAGCACACAAGAAATTTTAAGGCAGTTATTATGGTATATTATGTAGGAAAACAAATATCCAGTTATATAATGATAGATCAAGCCATAGAAGCATGCAGCTAGTACCATTGTGTATTGCTAGGTATGTCCATAATTAATATTCTAGTTCTAAAGATGGTTTTTGAACATTACTTCTTTTGTTTGGACTTTGTCACTAATAATTCCACAGTTCAGTATTATAGGCCAATTTTTTAAAAAGAAATCTTATTATTTTATTTAAAAAATCTTGTCATTATCCTATGGTACTTGGCCTCCTTGAAGTTTGGAAGAAAATGAGTATATAGTGTACAAATCAATCACCAGAGGAAAAAATACTATTCATTTGTGTTTCTTAATTATGGTGAGAAAATATTATTTTATTTCATAAACTTACCTGTTAATGAAATGATATAATTTACTAGAAAGTCACAACTGGGTATTTAACTTGGGAATATTTGGAATCACGGCAAATAGGAAGTGAAACAGTCCTTACCATCAGGCAAAACAATTCTGCCGTAACCCAAGTCCCTCAATAAAATGGCATTTTTCTCTCTAGAAAAGATGCCATGAATATACCCAACAGAATTGTCCATAGTTGTATATCATCCTTTAAATTTTCTGAAGTCCAACGAATAGTATTGTATTTTGCCAAAGGTAAATTAGAGTTTTACATTATCTAGTCACAGTCTAAGAGGATAAATTGTAGTGTCTTCTATAAATTATCATTATGGAATCTTCAGAGGACATATAATGCATAAATGAAGGGCTAAAGCAGTTCTGTTAAGCAGTTCTTTATATTTTGGTTAAACCGTGGTCAGAGGTTTATTTTCCTTTACTAGTTTACTAGTAATTCTGCAGCTTCAGAGTGACAACTATTGAATTATAGGAGTAGTAGCATCATCAGACAGTTTTAACGTTTGCAAAAGAAAGGTAATTATTTGAAGATATGAGACTTATTCAGAGGTTTTCAAAATATTTTTGTATCAATTAAAAAAAAATACATACATATTTATTTAGCCTCTTAATGCATGTTGTTTCCAACCAAGTAAATCTGTTTTCAAAGCAGAGATTATTTAAGAGATTTGGCATATTTTTCTTTTCTTGGCAAATGTACCAAAGGTCTGTTTTCTATAAGACATGTGTCTGTTTCAACTTACTATTTTGATTATGAGTAGTTTGTTATCCAGATAGACCTTCAAAAATAGAATATTTGCTAAAGAGTTCTTATGTATATGGTTAAATGCATATTTTAGAATGATTTAGGATTTATAAATAACGTGTAAGATAATACTGGGAACATGCTAACTATAACATATAATGCCTGAAAAAAAAGAAAAAGGAAAGGAAAAAAGATGATAATATTGTAAACATCTCCAATAAGGAAGTGAGTGGGTGGAACATCATCCAGTGTTGATTTGGCTCCCTTTAGAATAGTGTTAACATCTTTATATTTAACTGACCGAGCTTCCAGCATTTACACTATCCACTTGAGTTTGTCTAGTCTCCCAAGTTTTATTACTTTTTATGAATATTGCCTTAAGATTCTGACTTCCACACTTTGCCTTATACCTTTTCACATTAGGGGCGTGAACTTCCTGGGGGGCAGCTCTTTTATGTTTGAAATTGCTCAGAGTTTCCATCTGCTTTTACTTGATTTGTGGTCTTGAAGATCATGCTTGGCCCATGGGATATTACAGTGTGCCGAGAGGATGTGGAGTTTTGTCAGCCAGTGAAATGTCTGGTTTTTTTCTCTTCTCTTTTTTTCCAGCAGCTTTCACATGCTTCTCATCCTGTGTGGTCTTCACTAAACTGAATTTATATTTAACAGAACTACTCACCCTCTTTATCATCTTCTATGACTTGGCCTTTTTACCAAGAAGGTGTGTGGAGGGAACATCTAAGCCAAAAAACTAGTCTTGGCAATAGGAAAACCTAAAACCGAAAGCTTAAAGTAATGTTATATATGAATTTGCTTTAATATTCACAAATGTATATTTTGTAATGCAGAATAGTATCATATTTCAGATACGTACAACTGTCAAAAAAATTTCTCATGCCAACAGTAGATTCCAAGTTTTGTCTGTGATCCAAATGACTTTTTTGCTTGTTTTTAGGCACTACTGCAGTCTTCAGTTAAGCAACAAGTAGAAGCTATTGAAAAACAGTACATTTCTGCAATAGAGAAACAAGCACACAAGTGTGAGGAGTTGTTAAGTACTCAGGTAATAAAATTGCACATCCGTCATATATTTATACTTTTCTTCTGACTCTCTTCCGCTGAGAGCTCTATAGCTGTTTATTCAGTTTCATGACATTTACTTTCCTTGGTGTATTTTGGAGAAAAAAATATGCTTATGTAAACCCAATGTTAAAGTTTCGGAATTTTATGATAGACCAAATATAGGACCAAAGACCTAAGATATGTAGATCTTCCCCAAATTAATGATAATTCTTATGCTAATTGCTGGGTTATCATATTATTTATCAAATAACAGAAGCAAAAGAGATTACTGTAAATGTATTATGGCATCTGAAATGATTTTTAGTGATACAAGATTTATAAATAACATTTGAATTTGAAGTATGTATTTATGTTTGACTTACCTTTCATTGCTTACAGGAATTAGTTTCTGGTTAAAATTTTTTTCTGGTAATTTTTTTTTTCTTGATTTAATGTCTTAGAAAGCATTGCAGACATGATTATTGGATTTACATTAAGCAATCAGTTGAAGAACATATATGTATATGTCATAGTATGAATAATTAGTGCAAGAAGTTCCCAGCAACACTTTTTTTTTTTTTTGTGGTACACGGACCTCTCACTGTTGTGGCCTCTCCCACTGTGGAGCACAGGCTCTGGACGCGCAGGCTCAGCGGCCATGGCGCACGGGCCCAGCCGCTCCATGGCATGTGGGATCTTCCCGGACCGGGGCACAAACCCATATCCCCTGCATCGGCAGGCGGACTCTCAACCACTGCGCCACCAGGGAAGCCCCCCAGCAACACTTTTGAATAACATAAAACTTGGTAGGTGAAAATAAAATCAACCTTATACAAAGGACCTATTTTGTATCACATGAAGAAAATATACTAATAGGAAAACAAAATTAGGTCTACAATTTAAATGGAGATTTATAAACATACCACTCTATCCCAAAGATTGGGGATATCTCGTAGTTTTGATTTGCATTTCTCTAATGATTAATGATGTTGAGCATTCTTTCGTGTGTTTGTTGGCAATCTGTATATCCTCTTTAGGTCTTCTGCCCATTTTTGGACTGGGTTGTTTGTTTCTTTGATATTGAGCTTCATGAGCTGCTGGTATATTTTGGAGATTAATCATTTGTTAGTTGCTTCATTTGCAAATATTTTCTCCCATTCTGAGGGGTGTCTTTTCACCTTGTTTATATTTTCCTTTGCTGTGCAAAAGCTTTTAAGTTTCATTAGGTCCTATTTATTTTTGATTTTATTTCCATTTCTCTAGGAGGTGAGTCAACGAGGATCTTGCTGTGATTTATTTCATAGAGTGTTCTGCCTGTGTTTTCTTCTATGAGTTTGATAGTGTCTGGCCTTACATTTAGGTCTTTAATCCATTTTGAGTTTATTTTTGTGTATGGTGTTAAGGAGTGTTCTAATTTCATTCTTTTACATGTAGCTGTCCAGTTTTCCCAGCACCACTTATTGAAGAGGCTGTCTTTGCTCCACTGTATATTCTTGCTTCCTTTATCAAAGATAAGGTGACCGTATGTGCATGGGTTTATCTCTCAGCTTTCTATCCTGTTCCATTCATCTATATTTCTGTTTTTGTGCCAGTACCATACTGTCTTGATTACTGTAGCTTTGGAGTATAGTCTGAAGTCAGGGAGCCTGATTCCTCCAGCTCCGTTTTTCTTTCTCAAGATTGTTTTGGCTATTTGGGGTCTTTTATGTTTCCATACAGATTGTGAAATTTTTTGTTCTAGTTCTGTGAAAAATGCCAGTGGTAGTTTGATAGGGATTGCATTGAATCTGTAGATTGCTTTGGGTAGTAGACTCATTTTCACAATGTTGATTCTTCGAATCCAAGAACATGGTATATCTCTCCATCTATTTGTATCATCTTTAATTTCTTTCTTCAGTGTGTTATAATTTTCTGCATACAGGTCTTTTGTCTCCTTAGGTAGATTTATTCCTAAGTATTTTATTCTTTTTGTTGCAGTGGTAAATGAGAGTGTTTTCTTAATTTCACTTTCAGATTTTTCATCATTAGTGTATAGGAATGCAAGAGATTTCTGTGCATTAATTTTGTATCCTGCTACTTTACCATATTCATTGATTATCTTTAGTAGTTTTCTGGTAGCATTTTTAGGATTCTCTACGTGTAGTATCATGTCACCTGCAAACAGAGACAGTTTTACTTCTTTTCTGATTTGGATTCCTTTTATTTCTTTTTCTTCTCAGATTGCTGTGGCTAAAACTTCCAAAACTATGTTGAATAAGAGTGGTGAGAGTGGGCAACCTTGTCTTTTTTCTGATCTAAGTGGAAATGGTTTCAGTTTTTCACCATTAAGAACCATGTTGGCTCTGGGATTGTCATATATAGCCTTTGTTATGTTGAGGAAAGATCCCTCTATGCCGACTTTCTGGAGGGTTTTTATCATAAATGGGTGTTGAATTTTGTCGAAAGCTTTCTCTGCATCTATTGAGATGATCATATGCTTTTTCTCCTTCAATTTGTTAATATGGTGTATCACACTGATTGATTTGCATATATTGAAGAATCCTTGTATTCCTGGGATAAACCCCACTTGGTCATGGTGTATGATCCTTTTAATGTGTTGTTGGATTCTGTTTCCTAGTATTTCATTAAGGATTTTTGCATCTATGTTCATCAGTGATATTGGCCTGTAGTTTTCTTTCTTTGTGACATCTTTGTCTGGTTTTGGTATGAGGGTGATGGTGGCCTCGTAGAATGAGTTTGGGAGTGTTCCTCCGTCTGATATATTTTGGAAGAGTTTGAGAAGGATAGGTGTTAGCTCTTCTCTAAATGTTTGATAGAATTCGCCTGTGAAGCCATCTGGTCCTGGCCTTTTGTTTGTTGGAAGATTTTTAATCACAGTTCCAATTTCAGTGCTTGTGACTGGTCTGTTCATACTTTCTATTTCTTCCTGGTTCAGTCTCAGAAGGTTGTGCATTTCTAAGAATTTGTCCATTTTTTCCAAGTTATCCATTTTTTAGCATATAGTTGCTTGTAGTAGTCTGTCATGATCTGTTGTACTTCTGCAGTATCAGTTTTTACTTCTCCTTTTTCATTTCTAATTCTATTGATTTGAGCCTTCTCCCTTTTTTCTTGATGAGTCTGGCTAATGGTTTATCAATTTTGTTTATCTTCTCAGAGAACCAGGTTTTAGTTTTATTGATCTTTGCTATTGTTTCCTTCATTCTTTTTCATTCATTTCTGCTCTGATCTTTATGATTTCTTTACTTCTGCTAACTTTGGGGTTTTCTTGTCCTTCTTTCTCTAATTGCTTTAGGTGTAAGCTTAGGTAGTTTATCTGAGATGTTTCTCGTTTCTTAAGGTAGGATCGTATTGCTATATACTTCCCTCTTAGAACTGCTTTTGCTGCATCCCATAGGTTTTGGGTCATCGTGTGTTCATTGTCATTTGTTTCTAGGTATTTTTTGATTTCCTCTTTGATTTCTTCAGTGATCTCTTGGTTATTAAGTAGTGTATTGTTTAGCTTTCATTTGTTTGTATTTTTTACAGATTTTTTCCTGTAATTGATATCCAGTCTTATAGCGTTGTGGTCAGAAAAGATACTTAATACAATTTCAATTTTCTTAAATTTACCAAGGCTTGATTTGTGACCCAAGATATGATCTATCCTGGAGAATATTCCATGAGCACTCTAATCCCTTCAAATATTTTCTCAGTCCCTTTCTCTTTCTCATCTTCTTCTGGGACCCCTGTAATTCGAATATTGGTGCGTTTAATGTTGTCCCAGAGGTCCTGAGACTGTCCTCAATTCTTTTCATTCTTTTTTCTTTATCTGCTCTGCAGTAGTTTTTTCCACTATTTTATCTTCCAGATCACTTACCCGTTATTCTGCTATTGATCCCTTCTAGAGAATTTTTGATTTCATTTATTGTGTTGTCCATTTTGTTTGCTCTTTAGTTCTTCTAGGTCCTTGTTAAATGTTTCTTGTATTTTGTCTGTTCTATTTCCAAGAATTTGGATCATCTTTACTATCTTTATTCTGAATTCTTTTTCAGGTAGACTACCTATTTCCTCTTCATTTGTTAGGTCTGGTGGGTTTTTGCCTTGCTCCTTCATCTGCTGTTTTTTTCTCGGTCTTCTCATTTTGCCTAACTTACTGTGATTGGGGTCTCCTTTTTGCAGGCTGCAGGTTCGTAGTTCCCGTTGTTTTTGGTGTCTGTCCCCAGTGGCTAAGGTTGGTTCACTGGCTTGTGTAGGCTTCCTGGTGGAGGGGACTAGTGCCTGTGTTCTGGTGGATGAGGCTGGATCTTGTCTTTCTGGTGGGCAGGTCCACGTATGGTGGTGTGTTTTGGGGTGTCTGTGGCCTTATT
Organism: Platanista minor; assembly: GCA_004363435.1. Taxonomy (NCBI): domain Eukaryota; kingdom Metazoa; phylum Chordata; class Mammalia; order Artiodactyla; family Platanistidae; genus Platanista; species Platanista minor. Next base: position 34,297 of record RJWK010002732.1, read on the forward strand.
ATGATTTTAGGCAGCCTCTCTGCCAATCGAGGGGCTTGTGTTCCTTTCTTGCTAGTTGTTTGGCATAGGGTGTCCAGCACTATATCTTGCTGGTCGTTGAGTGGAGCTGGGTCTTGTCGTTGAGATGGTGATCTCTGGGAGATTTTCGCCGTTTCGTATTACATGGAGCTGGGAGGTCTCTTTTGGACCAGTGTCCGGAACTTGGCTCTCCCACCTCAGAGGAACAGCCCTGATGCCTGGCAATCCTGTACTGCACTGAAGGATTCTTCATGTGTGATGTCATTCATTAAAATAAAGCCCCTGGCTCCACGATAATGGGCTGTGGTGATAGTCCTGTATCTTTCCTGGCCTGCTGTGTCCTGCTAGTGTTGGAGGGTCTCCTGCAGAGGCAGGGGGCAGCAGTGGCTCACCAATGGACTAGGACACTGGCAGCAGAAGTTCTTGGATGTATCCCTTGGCGTGAGGCCTCCTCAGTGTCTTTTTAATAAATGGCTTGCAAGAGGAAATACACAGGAAATTTTATAAATTTGATGTAACAGTTATACTCTTTTGGGTGGTGAAATGCCAGGTTGTCAGAGATATGAAGTGTAAGACTACGTAAATGGACAGAAAACTCACAGAGAAGAATATGTCCTAGAATTGTGAAAGAACATAAGGCATGAGTTAGCCAAGACAGGCTAGGTTATCCCCTATACTCTCTGGCTTCAGACAGCAACAGTTTATGTCTTACTAATTCTCCATGTACATTGAGAATTCTTTGGGGCCTCAGTCTCATGATGTCCTCACCCTAGGAACTAGCCTGATAGCATAGTTTCTGTTGGAACATTACCTTTTATCTTGTAGAGTGAAAAAAAGTCCAGTCAGATTTCCTACTGGTAAGTCAGCATTTTGGACTGGAAATGACACTTCCACTCCCAATTTACGTCTTCAGTGCCCCACACAGTCATAATGGGGCCAGGAAGTAAGATCCTACTATGAATCTAGAAGGGAGAGTGCAGGAAATATTTGATAAGAAGAAGAATTATACCACGGTCTGCTCTTTTGGTCACCAAATATTCCCAGTCTCCATGTCTCAGGCAAATTTGCTTACCTGCCCACATGGGAGAGGTAAGTTCTATCCAGCTATAGCCTCAAGCTCAGAAGTCCAGGATCTTTGAGTGAGAGGTGGGAAATAATGTGTTGCAGTCTCTATATCATCAGTTCCAGATATATAGTCCCTTTTGACCTGAAGAGCCAGAAACTGAAATGTATGTTGTTTATCCCTAACATATCTAGTATATAGTGGCAAGATAAAGGTTGGGTATGTACTGTGAATGCTCTCAGTAGGAAAGATGAAGAATCAGAGATGCACAGCTATCGTTAGTATGTAGCAATTCTAAAATCTTAATGAACAGATTCAAGATTCAATAAGGATCTCTGCTGTGGGGGTAGAATTGCTCTTTGATTTACTGTGATTTACTGTGATTTACTTTTCAGAGTTTAGGGCCAGGGTCTCTAGTCCATTGTTCTTTATGATGTTGTAGGGTTAAAATTTTTCAATATCTTTTTTTTGGCTATACCTAATGTGAGTATTGGAGATTATACCATTTCTCAGCCTGCTCCGTGTCTATAAAAGTTCAGGAGCCCTGGGTCACTTTAGGGTGGCAAATAGTCACAGTTCAAGATAATGATTCTTTTGGCTTTTTATCTGTTTGGTTGCAAACAGCTCCATTTGTCAGATGCAGACCCATGGTTATTTTAGAGACCTGTGTTCTAGATTTAATATGTTTATATGCTTTCCACCTTCATGCTTGCCTATCTGTCTGTCTGTCTCTTTTTCTGATTAAAGATAACTTTTTTATCAAGCCTGGGTTGAGGAAATCCCAGTTGGTCTCTTTTCCCCAAAACCATTTGGTCCAAATGAAAGGATGTACAGGACAGTCACAGCCTTATTGGCGCTTTGCTTGGAGGCACTTTAACCCATTGAATCTTTAACAGTGGGTATGACTACGTATTTGCTATTTGCAATAGCATGTTAAAGAATAAAATACCATGGAATCAATTTAACCAAGGAAGAGAAAGACTTGTAAACTAAAAATGACAAAACATTGCTGAAAGAAATGAAAAATAATCTAAATAAATGGAAAGACATCCCATGTTCATCAACTGAGAAATATTTGGTGAAGAGCACTCAAGACTACCACAGGACATTTAGAGGATCATAAGCAATTCAGTGTGATGAAATACTATTTAAAAAACTAAACACTTAAAGAGAATATGATTATTAGGTAAAAATCATGTAAAGTGTAGAAATGGTATCTCACACATGTTTTTCAAATCATATTTCTTGAGATGTCATTTGAAATTTGAAAGAAGTAAATTTAATTTAATAAAAATAATACCTGAATGGTTCCTTAGAATAATTTAGTTCAACCTTTCATGTGCATATGTGTCTCTTTTCTTCTCTTGCTCTCGTTTTTTTTTTTGTTCTTTTCAAATTAAGCATTTAAGGGAAAAGCAAGTTTACACTAACGATAGTTACAAGCCTGTGCACTGGAGTCAGACTGCCTGAATTATCCCTGCCTTTGTCACTTAGCTATGTTTCTGTGGAATGTCCCTTAACCTCTCTGTGCCTTATTTTTCTCATCTATAAAATGTAATTCCTACCTCATAGGATTGTTATGAGTATTATATGACATCAGATTTGCATAGTGCTTAGGATAGAACTTGGCACATTCTAGGTAGTTGTTGATATTAGCTACATTATTATCAACTTTGTTATTCTTGGCCAAGATCAATTGTCTGGCTACTCTCAGAATCAGGGCTAGGATTCACATTTTCTGATTTCTAGTCTACAGAACAAAGGCTAATTATTTGTAGTTCATGTTTTGTCATGTGTGTGGTATAAAAATGTCATCAGCCTTTAAATTTTTGAACATTTGTCCTCGGGCCACTTATATGAATGCTAGATCAACATTTTGTCCCTCTTTCTCTCTTCCTTATTCAATGAGGGCCTTTTATATGACTGGCACTCTGCTGGATTATATGGATATAAAGTGAGCAAGACAGTCCTTCTAGTAAGTAAGGAAGACAGATGACATAATTACAAAGTAGTGTGGTAAGACATGATGAAATAAAAAGTTACATGAGAGTACATTAAAGGAGTATATAACTCCTTCATATTGAGTAAGGGAAGACTTATTGGACTAATGATGAGTTCTCTGAGCGTTTATAGATTTTAGTGACGTCAGAACTGAGAATTGAGCATGAGAGAGGTATGTGGAATAGCACATTCAAAATCCTTTAGGTGAGAGAGTGTAATATAGATGTTTGACAAGGGGTGGGGCTATTTGAGACTGCCAAGTGAAAGATAATTTTATGCCATAGAAAGGATGATAAAGGACCTTGTCTGCCACATTATCTGACAGGAAATTGGGTGCTATTAATGTTTGTTTTCTTATGATTGAAGTTTAAGAGTTCTTTACATATTCTGGATATAAATCTTTCCTCAGATATTTGATGTTCAAATACTTTACCATAGTCTATGGCTTGTCTTTTCTTCTAATGTATTTACAAGAGCAGAAATTTTAAATGATATGAAATGCAGTTTTTCAGTTTTCTTTTTCTATGGGTCATTCTTTTGGTGTTATATGTAAGAAGTCTTAACCTAACCTAACCCAAAATCAAAAAGATTTTCTTCTGTGTTTAATTTTAAAAGTTTTAGTTCATAATTTCAGGTTTATAAGTGATTCAGAGTATTCCTTTGATTTTTATATATAGTTTTAGGTATGGATTGAAGTTCCCTTTTTTTGCATATTGGATACCTAAGCATTATAGTCTTAATTGCTAAAAAGACTCTTCTTTTACCAGTAAATTTCCTTTGTATCTTCATCAAAAAAATCAATCATGTATGTGTGGGTTTATTACTTGACTCTCTACCAGTTCCATTTATCTATTTGTCTATCTCAACTCCAGTACTATACTGTTTATTTACTGTAGATATTTAATAAGTCTTGAAGTCCTGCAATATTCTTATATTTCAAAGTTGTTTTGGCTATTCTAGGTCATTCATATTTCCATGTAATTTTTATAATCAGCCTGTCAATTTCTACAGCAAAGCATGCTGGGATGTTTTGAACTGTGTTTACTCACAACCAAATACTCTTGACACCAAATATGTGGGTTTTAACGCCAAGCAATTCTCTAGTTCTATGTGGACACCAACTGGATGTCTTAAAGTCAATTTAATTCTGACACTACCCAGAGTTAGTGCAGAGCCCACTGGTTAAGGGCTCAGTTCCATAAGACTACCCTACTTCAAATGCCAGTCCGAAGTCCTAGGCCTCCTGTATTTCTGACCAACTGGCTATAAATCAAGGGTTTCCACAAATGCCTCCTGAGGTTTGATAATCTATTAGAATGGCTCACACAACTCAGGAATATGCTTTACTTACTATTGTCAATTTATTATAAAGGGTGAAACTTAGGAACAGCCAAATGGAAGAGATGCATAGGGCAAAGTAAGGATGAGAAGGGGCACTGTGAAGCATTCATACCTTCTCTGGGTATGTCACTCTCCCAGCACCTTGATGTGTTCACTAACCTGGAAGCTCTCTGAATCCTGTTGTTTAGGGGTTTTGATGGAGGTTTCATTACATGGGTATGATTGATTAAATCATTGGCCATTGTTGATTAACTCAATATTCAGCACCTCTCCCTTCCCTAGAAGTTGGGGAAGAGGGTGAGGCTGATTGTTCCAACCCTCCAGTACATGATTTAGTCCTCTGACAGTCAGCCCCCATCCTGAAGTGATCTAGGGGCCTGCCAAGAGTCTCCTCATTAGCTTAAACTCATGTATGGTTGAAAGGGTCTTGTTGTGTGTAACAAAAGATACTCTTTTCACTCCTTTTACTCTGGAAATTACAAGGGTTTTAGAAGCCTTGTGCTGGGAACTGGGGGTAAAGACCTAATATACATTTCTTATTATATCACAGATATTGATTGGGATTGTGTTGAATCTATTTAGATGCAATTGACCACTTTACAATACTGAGTCTTTTTACCTTAGAACACAACTTATTGCTCCACTTAGTTAGGTCTTTTTTTTTTTTTTTTCCTTTTTAAATTTTATTTTATTTTTTATACAGCAGGTTCTTATTAGTTATCAGTTTTGTACATATTAGTGTATATATGTTAATCCCAATCTCCCACTTAGGTCTTTTTAAATTTCCCAGTTTAAAATTATTCACTGTTCAGGTCTAGCACATTATTTTTGGTCAAATTTATCTCAATGTATTTCATATTTCTTTAATGCTAGTTTGACATTTCTTTATTTTTTTAATTTTAATTACCCAGTGCCTGTTGCTAGTACATAGAAATACAATTGATTGTTGTATATTGGTCTTGTATTCTGTAATGATACTAAAATCCATTATTAGTTTAAGCACCTTTTTTTGTAGAGTCCATGGGATTTTCTACAAAGTTGCTGTCTGAGAGTGGAGGCATTGTTGCATCTTCCAGTTAATCTTGATGGCTTTTGTTTCTTTTTCTTAACTTATTGAACTGGCTGAACCTCTAGTAAATGTTAAAGTAGAAGGATATCTTTCACTTTTTTTTTTTTTGACCATAGGAAGAAAACATTCAATTGTTAATCATTAGATATAAAGTTAGCAATAGACATCCTTGTGAAAGCCATTTATTAGGTTGAGTATTTTTCTTCCTACTCTGAGTTTTTATTCCAGGAATAGATGTTGGATTTTGTCAAACAAATATATATTATATACATATATATATGCATATATATGTGTATATATATATGTATGTGTGTGTAATTTTTTCTTAAAACTTTAGTGATGTCTCTTATTTTATTCCAGATATTAGTAATCTGTGTCTTCTTTTTTCCTCATTAATTTTGTAGAGGTTTATAATTTTTTTATCAATTCAAAGAGTCAGCTTTTGATTTTATTGATTTTCTTTTTTGTTTTTTCTGATTTCTACATCACTGATTTCTACTCTGACCTTTATTATTTTATTTCTTTACCTTAATTTTAATTTGGGTTTTAATTTGCACTTATTCTAGTGTCTTAAAGTAGAAGCTTAGGTCTTTGATTGAAATCTTCTAAAAATAACCTATTTAGTGATGTAAATTTTTTTTCTAAGTACTACTTTAGATATGTGTCTCACAGTTTCAAATGTCATGTTTTCATTTTCAGTGAGAAAAAATACTTTTAAATTTCTCTGTTGATTTCTTTTTTTACCCTTGGATTATTTAGAAATGTGTTATTTAGTTTTCAAATATTCTGTGGTTTTCCAGATGTACTTCTTTTACTGATTTCTAATCTAATTGTAGTGTAGACAGAGACTATACTTCATATGATTTAAATGCTTTTCTGAGATTTGTTTTATGGCCTATAATACAGTCTGTATTGGTAAATGTTCTTTGTCTACTTGAAAAGAATGTTTATTCTTCTGTTGGTGGAGTTTTTAATAAATACCATTTAGATCAAGTTTTTTGGTCATGTTGTTCAAGTCTTCCATGTTGTTACAGATTTTTGTTCTATTTGTCTACCAGTTATTGAGAGGCATGTGTTAAAATGTCTGACTATACTTATGCATTTGACTGGTTCCCCTTGGAGTTCTGTTTTTTGTTTTGTTTTGTTTTCACCCCCAGCAATTTGAAACACTTCTATTTGGTGCATAAACAACTAGGATTATGTCTTCTTCACATAATTTTACCTTTAACACTATGAAATGCCCACCTCTTTCTCTGATAATATTATTTGCTATGAAATCTACTTCATATGATATTAATATAGTTTCTTTACCTTTCTTTTGATTATTATTAGAATGGTATATTTTCTCCTATCCTCATACTTTTAACTTATTTGTATCTTTATGTTTAAAACAGGATTCTTGTAGAAAGCATGTAGTTAACTCTTGCTCCTTTTATCTAATCACTGCCTTTTCATTATGTTTTTAAAACTCTTTACATTTAATGTGATTGTCAGTATTTTGGGGTTATAAAGGTACTATAGTTCTTGCTATTTGTTTTCTATCTGTTCCACGTATTCTTCGTTTTCTTTTTCTGCCGACTTTTGGATTATTTTAATTATTTCATTTTATATACTCTATTGGTTTATCATTTACAAGTCTTTGTTGTTTTATTTTTTGATTGCTTTAAGGGAAGTTTGGCAAATCTTTTCCAAAAAGGATAGATAGTAAATATTTTAGGCTCACTGTTGCAACTATTTAACTCTGCTGTTATAGTGAGAAAGCAGCTATAATCAATTTGTGAATGAGTACTGCTGTGTTTCAATAGAAATTGAATAAAAATCAAGCTCCAGCTTAGATTTGAATTGAGGTTTGCCAGTCTCACTTATCTAGAACAGGAACTGGTGTAACTTGGAGAATTTTAATATCTTGAACTCTTAATTTCCTCCTTATGATAATTTTTTTTCTCAAATTTTGTTTATTATGAAAATCTCTTGTACTTCACTTGTTAATAATGTTCTCTTTCCTGCAGAGTCTGATGTAGTAAATCCAGTGGGGCAAAGGAATATATGAGGTTGAACTTTATGAAGTTGGCAGTATTTAGCTGTTTTTAGTCTATGAAAACAGCATTTTTATGTGCTTCAATCTATTGTATTTTTAACAAGAATCCAGGAGAGTGTTTTGTTTCCACAATATTAGGAAACACCATTTTGGGCAATGTTTTCCAAATTTCTTGCTAATGAGAATACTGGGGATATTTGTTCACTATTTGGATTAACAGGCTTCTTGTCTATTAATTTTTATTCTTAATGATTTAGTTGGTTTCCAAGTATAGGTATTTCTAATAGACTAATCAGGTAATACTTATCAGAGAACTTTGAGAAACACTCTTTAGTATTGCCTCTGTATTGCTCATCTTCAGCACTCATTATGCTTAATTTCTCACCCTTCAAGTTTCAGAAATTTAGAGGAAGGAATTCCATTCCCCCACTTTATTTAGGTGTTTTTAACATCAGATCAGTTAAAGGGATATGTTGGAAGAAAGGACATGTCAATTTTTGCTATCTTTGTGAACTAAGAAGCCACTTCAAATGGTGTCTTTTATTCTTTATTAGTGGTTTGGATTGGGGCAACTATATAATTTCTTTGTGCCTCTTTTTAAAATCTCTAAATTACAGTTAATTGAAGTATCTCAACAGGGCTATATAAAGATGAAATGAAGCACAACACCTAGAATATAATAATATTCAATAACTAGTAGCTATAGTTATGTGGAGAAATCTCTTGATCAGTTCCTTTATGATTACTTTTATGCAAAGGGTATCCATTCTCCTGAAATACGAGAAATAGTTCACTCATCCATTTTTATGTTTTTTTAAGGTTTCCTTTTTGAAAGAATGTTTAGATTTTTCAATCTAGCTGTAATTTTGTTAGCATTTGGCAGTTTTATTTTTTTAAAAACATAATTTTTGTATAAGGTTTGGATAATTCCTTCTCCATTGATTTTGAAACTTCCCTTATCACATATTTTAATTGCATTTCCTGTAATTAAATAGAGCAAACACAAAATTACTAGATGTAGTATCAAGATTTAACAAATGATTTTGTAGGGGAGGAAAAAATTGTTTTCCCTACTACCATGATGTGTTCTCTGGCTGGGGCCCTTAAATTGAACTGACAAAAGGCAGACTAACAAGAGAAAACCATATGGATTTATTTAACATAATTTTACATGACATGGGAGCATTCATAAGGAAATAAAGACCCAAAGAAACAGTTATATCTGAGTGTTTTTATACTAGGATTCGTGAAGTAAAGTCATGGAAAAACATGATAGGACAAAAGGGTGTGCCGTAAAGGTAGTAAATTGGGGAAAGCTTAGCAAAATCTGTTACTTTGGATTCCTCTTGGCATCCCTCTGTCTTCAGAGATAAGGATGTGCCTTTCCTCAGGGTATGGAGAGGGCCCTTCTGACAAGAGGGTCTTTCGATCTGCTTTGGGCAAGAAGGAGGAGGTCAGAGAGTCCTTCTTACACGTGCCTTTCCTCAAGTTCCTTTAGCTTAAAATATTGAATATATTAAGGTGTCGTATTTTGGGATAGCGTGTTCTGAACTCCACCAGTTTCATTATGACGTATTTACTTAAGATCTTTTACATTGGGGGTGGCGTGACAAATAAAGCTAAGGCTCAACTTCTCTGTCATGTTTTCCTTCCTCCTTCTTCCCTAAAGAGCCAACATTATACAGAGTTTACCATGTTTTTGCTCTCACTCCATGTACCCTCAATTATTTAATATTTAGTTCTAGTTTGTTCTTAAATTCCCCAAAATGTTATTGTTGTTATTTCATTTCTTATTATGATATACTCACATATTTACAAATTTTATATTTCATTTTACTTCTTGCCTTCTCTCCTTTCTCATGTGTTCAATTTACTTCGTATATTATAGTCTTTATTAACCCTATAGTATAAACTTCCTTAATTTTTGATTTTTCTGATAACTTTTGTTACACCCTAATTTGTGAATGACATTTCAGTGTTACATAAAATTCTGTAACAGTTATTTTCCTTGAAGATATTATTTCATTGTCTTTAAATCCCTATTGTTGTTTACGAGGTGTCTAATGTTCATTTATTGATATTTTGTAGATAGTCTTTTATCCTTGGTTGTTTTTAATAGTTTCTCCTTATCTTTGGTGTTCTGTAATTTTACTTTTAATTTATTTTTGACTTTATAAACATCCTGTGCAGGCAAGGCAGTGGTATCTAAGGACCCAACGAAATTTGTTCTTCCTCTTACCTAGTAGAGTTGTCACTGGCTAGCCGCTGCTCCCCCAGGGAGCCTTTTCCCTTGCTTTTATGGGGTTGATGCAGTTCATAAAAGCCTCTTTTTGCTATTATATCCTCCCGTGAAATACCTGTTAAATAAAACAGTCAATATGAAATAAGTTTTTTTCAAATTCAGCAGTTTAATTTATATTATGATTTCCCTGGACAGTAAACAAAGTTCACGTAGCTTCCTTTTCGTCAGTGATTTGTGAGTGAAAGTAATGTGTATCACTTCCTGGCCAAGATGGTTAAGAAGTAGATGGGCTCTCTCTGTCATCTCTTGCTTCTTTTGCTTGCAAGAGAAACATTAAGTGCTTTGTCAATGGCAGAACCATAGATATGGGGAGATTAAATTACCATTTGGAGGGAATCTGTTATTTAGGAACATTTCTGTGACGAAGAAAGAAAACTTATATTAAGTCATTGAAATTTTGGGAATCATTTGTTAATAGCAGCTAGCATTATCTTAATATATCAAGACTCATTTGGCTTCATTATCTTTCAAAAACTTTTATACTGTTAATCAAATATATTTTTTTAGAACCCAAACTTTATCACAGAAGTATATGCATCTAGAAACCCACTGAAAAGTTTACCAGTTAAGAATTACTAGTGTAATAAATAAACATAGGCAAGAAGTCAGACAGGTTGGCTTACAAGCAAGTAAAAAGTCCTTGTTTTCTCTGTGTGTAGGACAAGGTGGAAAGTGAGAGTTCATTTTAGTTGAAAAGTGGGTAAGATTTGAATATTAATGTATGAAAGTGTCCCAAAATGTGATTAAAAAGGAGAAAAGTACCCAGCGTTTAAAAAATTGGTTTAATTTTAAAAATTTACTTTGACTAGAATACATTTAAAATGAGAGAAAATCATATCTGGCTTGAATTGAGATTAAGGAATGGTGATTTATGCCTGGTCTCCTGAATATCCTACATATCACATTGTTCTCTTCTGTATGGCACAGGCATTTGTTCATGCTTGGTTTTCTGAGTATCATCTCTAGATCACGGGGATGTTTTAAAATATTCCCTGCATTCATTTAGAGGAAAATGGGTAGTCATAGATTGTTACAAGGCACCCACTCTCATTCTGCTTGGGCAGAACAGAAAAATATTGTCGTCTTGGCATCTTAAATATAGAAAAAAGAAACACAGAGAAAAGCCCATGGCGAGAAGAACTAAGAGCAAGAAGGTAGCAATAAACCAAGTGGCATATTGTTAAATCACACACTAGTGAGATATATTCTATGTGTGAATCCCTTAGAAACAATGAGAACACTATTTCCCCTTACTTAAGACAGTAACGCTTTAGAACTGAAAATCAGACCTTTTTGGTGGAGGTCGGAGTGCAATTCTTCTTACTGCCCAAATAGTATGGAAAACAATTAAATGAAGATAACCCAAGGGTTTCAAGTATAATTAGCTAGCATTTTGGTAATATTATGGGCTCAGATTCTCATTATCTTTTTATAGCCTACTTCAATGTTTATCTACTTTAATCATTTTCCCCCATTTTCTTTAAGGTTCATCTCTTGACGTCCAGTTTAGGAGTCAGCTTAAAATGTTAATTATTTGTTTGTAAAGTACATTTTAAAATAAGTATTTTGAAGTAAATTTATTGTTAATGAGGATATATCCATGAAATCGTAATATAAAATATGCAAAGTGTGATTTTACATGTAACATTGTGATTTGCAAATAACCTTTTAAAATGAATACATTGCATTAGGAAAACTATGTTTATTGAAGTTTTTTTTCTCAGTACAGAGAACAATTGCTTTGAATTGAAATTTGTTTCTCTACCTAAAAAAATTTTGCTAAGACCTATGTTTAATATATAGTGGTTATGATCAATGTGGAAGATATGATTCAAAAAACGAAGAATAAAGTGAAAAAAGTGTTGAAATTACTTTCTGAAGAGTTTCAGCATATTTTATGTCTTTTTATTAATGATATTATTCACTACAAAAGCTATTTGAGTATAATTGTCAGGATACTTTCAGAATATTCAATGTTGATCAACGTTTTTTTCTTTTTTTCCTGAAGACTTATTTGTGAGATAATTTGTCCTGGAGCAGGAATGGCCATTAAAACTTTATGTTATATTTGGATGAGAAGTCAGTACCTAGAGAGCATTCCCCATCCATCTGGGGTTCCCAAAAATCTGATACAGGAAAAAAGATACTAATCTTTACATCTAATAAACTTCTTATCAACTTTCTCTCTTTACAGCATTATTTCTGACAGGAGGGGGTAATGCCACTATCACTATTACCATTGTTGCTGTTGCACTAGTTTGGTATATATAGGTAGGAACTATTTTGGAAATTGTATTTTTCTTTTACCAGTCTTTTCCTACCCAAAAGCTTCTTGTGTGTAATCAAGGTTCATAGATGTGAATGTGTGTGCTTATGTGTACTATTAAGGAAAAAATTATTCTCACTCTTATTTGAATGGTAAGGAATACTTCATTCAAGACTGTTGTGTTAGGTGTCAAGATTATTGCAATATGGGAAAGAGATTGGGCTCAACTCATTGCAGCAAGAACAAGTGGGAATTTATAGCTAGGGAAGCAGGTTAGGGGGATTGGTGGATGGAAAATTACTATGAGACATCAAGAGTAGGGGGGATTCTTGCTAAACTGATGTAACAGAATTCTTGTTGAGGGCAATCCAAAGGGTTCAGATATCAAGGACAAGGATAAGGAATTTGATTAAATATGGAGAGTGATCAGTTATCAAGAGTGGGGAATGAGGAATTTGATTGGATATCAAGGGTTGGGGGGATTCTCTCTAACCTGACTTAGCAGGATTCTTGCTAATACTGGGCCTTGCAGACCTGGCCAGGATGGGGGCCAAGGTTGAGGCCTAGTAGAGAAGAGGGCTTAGAGAATCCTGATTAAAGTTTGGTCAGGACATGTCTTATCAGTACTCATCAATACTCAGATACACCCATCAATATCAATGATTATATACATATTTATTATGTATATGTTATTATGTATATGAGTGATTATAGACATATAAACTGGCCTCTTCCTCCTGTTGACCTTGATCTTTGCATTCAGTTATGTTGCTTTGGTGGCCTCTGTCTCATCTTGTTCTGTGCTTTTATTTGTACTTCTTGAACCTTGCTACTGCTCTTCCCATATTCACTAAAATTTGCTCTGTCTGTGATGATCAGTCTCTTGTATAATGGCACCAGGAACCTATATGAGCTTCTAGTACTGGGCCTGGAATTTAGAATATTTGCTTTCACACAATTCTTTACATTCAAAGTGGGTGGTTATTGGCTTTTTTTCCCTTTATTTTTTTTATTAAAAAAGCTATAATTAGCATACCATAAAATTCATCCATGTGAAAGTAGTCCTGTGAGTTTTGACAAACACAATCATATAAGGAACCACAATCAAAATATAGAAGAATTACATCACCCCAAAATATTTTTCTGTGCTGTTTGTAGCCACTGTAATTTCTTCATCCCTGATATGTGACAACCACTCATCTGTTTTATGTACCTATAGTTTTGCCTTTTCTATAATATCATATAAATAGAACCAAGTAGTATGTTGCCTTTTGAGGCTGATTACTTTCACTTATTATAATACATTTCAGATGCATCCATGTTGTATATTTACCATTAGTTTATTCCTTCCATTGCTAAGTAGTATTCCCTGTATGGATGTGCCACAATTTGTTTATCCATTTACCAGTTAAAGGAAATTTGGGTTGTTTTCAGTTCTTGGTGGTTATGAATAAAGCTGCTATAAAATATTCACATGCAATTTTGGAATAAACATAAGTTTTCATTTAAAAATTTGCAGTAACTGGGTTGTTACTGAGTATATGCTTAACTTCATATCAGCCATCAGACTGGTTTTCAAAGTAGTTTTACCATTTGTATGCCCACGAGAAATGTATGATTGTTTCAGGTTTTTTAAAATTCTCAGCAGCGCTTGGTATAATCATGTTTATTTGTTTTAATTTAAGCCACTCCAGTAGCTGTGTAGTGGTATCTTATATGATTTTAATTTGCATTGACTTGCATTTAATATGCATTTAAGTTATACTCAGTTTGCATTTGACCAATAAAGTTAAGTGTCTTCTCCTGTGCTTCTTTACCATCTGTACATTTTCTTTAATGAAATATCTGTTCTTAATGCTCATTTTTATTTTGGATTCTTAATTTTCTTATTTTGTTTTGAAGGTATTTTACATTCAAGTCCTTTATCAGATATGTCATTTGTAAATGTTTATATTCTCTTAACAGTGTCTTTGGGAAGAACAGAAGTTCTTAATTTTGATGCAGTTTATCAGTTTTCTTTCTCATGAACTGTACTCTTGGTATCCCACAGAAGAACTTCTTACCTAACCCCAGTCAAAAAGATTATATTTTCCTCTATAAGTTGTAGGTTTTACATTTGAGCCATTTTTGTGTGTGGCATGAGATATAGATCAAATTTGTTTTGTTCTTTGCATGTGGGTATCCTATCGTTCTAGCACCATTTATGAAAATCCTTTTTTCCGTTGAATTGCCTTTACATTTTTGTTGAACATTAATTGATCATATGTGTGTGGGTCCTTTTCTGGACTGTCTGTTTCATTGCTCTCTATGCCAAAATCAGCATTGTCTTGATTCCTGTAGCTTTATGGTATATCTTGAATTTCATACTGTGATTTCATCAAGTTTTTTTCTTTTATAAACCTTTTTTTGACTCTTTTAATTCCTCTTTTAGTGTAAACATTAGAATCAGCTTGTTGATTTCTACAAAAAATCTTGATGTGTTTTGATTTGAGTTGTGTTGAGTCAATTTATTGATTTATTGAATCTTCTGATCAATGAAAAATGATATCTTCATTTGTGTCCTCTTTGATTGCTTTTATCATTGGTTTGTAATGTTCAATGTATAGATCTTGTACTTTGGTTTCTAACTATGTATATACAAATATTGAGTCATTATGTGGTACACCTGAAACTAATGTTAAGTTTCAGTTATATCTTAATTGAAAAACAAAGTGCAGAAGATAAAGGCAAGTCAAAGATCAACAGTCAAATATAAAAATAAGGTCACTAAATAATTATAATATCTAACAAGGACTATTCATGTTCTAGGTGTTTGTCAAAATGCTTAATATGCATTTTCTTATTTGTTCATTCCTTGATTCACTTTTCGTTCGTCAGCTATTCTATAAGAACAATAAACACTTTTGCATGTTTTATACCAAGGCTTGAAGTAGGTCTGGGGCATTTAAAAACAAAAAGGTCTATGTCCCTCAAAGCTTACAGTCCAGTATGGAAAGTCAAACTAGTAACAGGCAACTACAGTAAAATAAGAGATATTGGTAAGAAAAGAGTAAGCACAGAATGCTATAGGAATCTTCGGAGGACCATCTAATTTCACTTTATACTACTACATTTGTGTAGAAATAGCATTAGTCCAGCCAACAAGTAAAACTATCATGGTCTTCAGATGGTTTCACAGGCAAATTCTACCAAACATAAAAAGAACTTATACCAGTTTTTCTCAAACTCTTCCAAAAGATTGATGAGGAGGGAACACTCCCAAAGACATTCTATGAAGCCACCATCAACCTGATACCAAAACCAGACAAGACACCACCAAAAAAGAAAATTACAGGCCAATATCTTTGATGAATATAGGTGCAAAAATTATCAACAAGATATTAACAAATTAGATCCAACAACACATAAAAAAGGTCATACACCACAACCAAGTGAGATTCATCCCAGGTTCACAAGGATGGTTCAACATATGCAAATCAATCAATGCAATACACTATATTAACAAAAGAAAAGTCAGAAACCACATGATCATCTCAATAGATGCAGAAAAAGCATCTGACAAAACTCAACATCCATTCATGATAAAAACTCTTACCAAAGTGGGTATAGAGGGAACATATTGCAACATCATGGGAGCCATTTATGACAAGCCCACAGCCAGTATGATACTCAACAGTGAAAAGCTGAAAGCCTTCCTGCTAGAATCTGGAACAAGACAAGGATGCCTACTCTCACCACTTCTATTAAACATAGTATTTGAAGTCCTAGCCACAGCAGTCAGACAAAAAAAACAAATAAAAGTTACCCATATTGGAGGGGAAGAGGTAAAATTATCACTATATGCAGATGACTTGATACCATATATAGAAAACCCTAAGGACTCCACACAAAAGCTAGTAGGTCTAATAAATGAATTCAGCAAAGTAGCAGGATACAAGATTAACATTCAGAAATCGATGGCATTCTTTTACA
>RJWK010002732.1:50466-68467 GCA_004363435.1 Platanista minor
AAAAAAAAAAAAAAAAAAAAAAAAAAAAAAAAAAAAAAAAAAAAAAAAAAAAAAAAAAAAAAAAAAAAAAAAAAAAAAAAAAAAAAAAAAAAAAAAAAAAAAAAAAAAAAAAAAAAAAAAAAAAAAAAAAAAAAAAAAAAAAAAAAAAAAAAAAAAAAAAAAAAAAAAAACTTTTAAAATCGCACCAAATAAATAAATAAAATACCTAGGAATAAACTTCACCAAGGAGTGAAAGACTTATCTCTGAGAACAATAAACCATTAATAAAGGAAAGAAAAGAGGATTCAAAAAAAATGGAAAGGTATCCCATGCTCTTGGATTGGAAGAATTAATATTGTTAAAATAGCAATACTACCCAAAGGAATATACAGATTTAATGCAATCCCTATCAAATTACCCATGACATTTTTCATGGACTAGAACAAATAATCCAAAAATTTATATGGAACCATAAAAGGCCCAGAATTGCCAGAGCAAAATAAATAAATAAATAAAGGAGGAGGCATAACTCTCCTAGTCTTCAGACAATACTACAAAGCTACGGTAATCAAAACTGTGGTATTGGTACAGAAACATGTATATGGATCAATGGAACAGAATAGAGAGCTCAGAAATAACCCCACACACCTGCAATCAATTAATCTTTGACAAAGAAGACAAGGATGTAAGACAAGGGTGTAAAATGGGAAAAAGACAGTCTCTTCAGCAAGTGGTGCTAGGAAAGTTGGACAGCTGCATGTAAATCAGTGAAGGTAGAACACACCCTCACACCATGCACAAAAATAAACTCAAAATGGCTTAAAGACTTAAATATAAGCCATGACACCATAAAACTCCTAGAAGAGAGCATAGGCAAAACATTGTCTGACATATATCCTACCAATGTTTTCTTAAGTCAGTCTCCCAAGGCAATTGAAATTTAAAAATACATAAATGGGACCTAATCAAACTTACAAGCTTTTGCACAGCAAATGAAACCACAAACAAAACAAAAAGACAGCCTACAGAATGGCAGAAAATATTTGCAAATGATGCAACAGACAAGAGCTTAATCTCCAAAATATG
Organism: Platanista minor; assembly: GCA_004363435.1. NCBI lineage: Eukaryota > Metazoa > Chordata > Mammalia > Artiodactyla > Platanistidae > Platanista > Platanista minor. The sequence goes on from RJWK010002732.1 coordinate 51,532, forward strand.
CAAAGAGCTCATACAACTCAACAACAACAAAGAAAACAACCTGATTGAAAAATGGGCAGAAGACTTTAATAGACATTTCTCCAAAGAAGACATACAGATGGCCAGTAGGCACATGAAAAGATGCTCAACATCACTCATTATTAGAGAAATGCAAATCAACTACAGTGAGGTATCACCTCACACTGGTCAGAATGGCAATCATTAAAAAGTCTACAAATAACAAATGCTGGAGAGGGTGTGGAGAAAAGGGAACCCTCCTACACTGTTGGTGGGAATGTAAGTTGGTAGAGACACTATGGAAAACAGTATGGAGGTTCCTCAGAAAACTAAAAATACAATTAACATATGATCCAGTAATCCCACTCTTAGGAATATGCCCAGACAAAACTATAATTCAGCAAGATACATGCATCCCTATGTTCATAGCAGCACTATTCACAATAGCCAAAACATGGAAACAACTAAATGTCCATTGACAGATGAATGGATAAAGAAGATGTGGTACATATATACAATGGAATACTACTCAGCCATAAAAAAGAACAAAAATAATGCCATTTGCAGCAACATGGATGCAACTAGAGATTATCATACTAAGTGAAGTAAGTCGGAAACAGAAAGACAAATACCATATGATATCACTTATACTTGGAATCTAAAATATGGCACAAATGAACCTATCTACAAAACAGAAACAGACTCATAGACATAGAGAACAGACCTGTGGTTGCCAAGGGGGAGGAGGGAGGGAGAGGGATAGACTGGGAGTCTGGGTTTGGTAGATGCAAACCATTACATTTAGAATGGATAAACAACAAGATCCTAGTGTATAGCACAGGAGTTCAATATCCTGTGATAAATTCAATATCCTATGATAAACCATAATGGAAAAGAATGTAAAGAAAGAATGTCTCTATGTGGATAACTGAGTCACTTTGCTGTGCAGCAGAGATTGCCACAACATTGTAAATCAACTCTACTTCAATTAAAAAAAACTATCACGGTCTTATTTTTTTCTTACATTATGAGAGTTTCAGATTGTATTGGATTTAAAAGCAAAATTCAATCATTTACTGCTTACAAGAGACTTGTAAAACAAAATAACACAGGATAAATATGAACAAATGAATACTGCTTTTAAGTCCAATTCCTATAATAAGTAAGCAGAAGTAGTAGTATCAATAAAATATCTGCTTTTGTCCAAGTAGAATTTTGGACAAAAATTATTAAAAGACATTTTTTAAGTTCATTTTTATTTATATAACTTAATCAGTAATAGAGTAAATAACCAGGAATTATTTATTTAATAATCACAACAATTAGTAGCATCAGTTCAGTATTTGCTGTGTGTCTATTACTACAGTACATCCATAACGTGTGCTATTTTATTTCTTTATAAAGACACTGAGATTGTAGCAATGATAATCAGTGAGTCAATATAGTAACACCCATCTAATAGGCAACAAAATTTGGGTTTGATTCCAGATTTAATTTAAAGAAAAAAATGTCAGAAATAGAAGGAGAATTTAATAAAAACTCAGTTGGCATTAATTAAACATACCAGTGTGTCTATGACAGATAATATTGGAAAAAGTAAAAATTTTATAATTCACTATTAATAGAGATTTTGAAGAGAGAGGAAATAAAAAAGTTCAGTAGTCACATTTACATAGTATAAGCTTTCAGTTCTCGTTTTTTTTTTTTTTTTTTTTTTTTGGTGGTACGCGGGCCTCCCCTGCCGCGGAGCACAGGCTCCGGACGCGCAGGCCCAGCGGCCAAGGCTCACGGGCCCAGCCGCTCCGCGGCATGTGGGAGCCTCCCGGACCGGGGCACGAACCCGCTTCCCCCGCATTGGGAGGCGGACCCTCAACCACTGCGCCACTAGGGAAGCCCTCAGTTCTGTTTTAAAGAAACTTTGTCATTTCCCCCGCTTCTTTCACGATCACACTTTTTTTTGGAACATTGTTTATATCCATGGAATACTGGTGTTCCACTGAATATAATTTTTGGAACTCTGAAATCAAGGTATAGAGTATTTGAACACAGTCATTTACAAAATATGAAGAATACATGATAATGAAGCTTTTCTTTGTCAGATGCCTAAAGGACATTTATAAAAAATTAAATGACATGAAAACTAAATATAATTTTTTAAAAATACAGAGTATGAATTGAATGACTTTTGTCATTATAACATGATGTGTATTAAAAAATCCTGTAGCAAGTTTGAATTTTTAAAGTTCTCTTTATAAACTTAGTACAATTATTTATTATCTACTACTATTTATGCTGTATTAATTGCTTTACAGACAGGTCACTTTATCCCTACAACAGGTGTCCCCAACCCCCTGTTAGGAGCCAGCCCACACAGCAGGAGGTTAGTGGCCAGCGAAGGAGCAAAACTTCATCTGTATTTACAGCTACTCTGCATCACTTGCATTACCGCCTGAGCTCCGCCTCCTGTTAGGTCAGTGGTGGCATTAGATTCTCATAAGAGCGTGAACCCTACCTGCTGTGAACTGCATATGCGAGGGATCTAGGTTGCACGCTCCTTTTGAGAATCTAATGCCTGATGATCTGATGGGGAGCTGAGGCAGTGATGCTAGCGCTGGGGAGCGGCTGCAAATACAGATTATCATTAGCAGAGAGGTCTGATCACACAGAGACCATAATAAATCAATTGCTTGCAGACTCATATCAAAACCCTATCAGTGAGTGGCAAGTGACAATTAAGCTGCATCTGGTGGCAGGCTTTATAGTGGCAAGTGTGTTGATGTGCTTCAATTGCACAGCTGCATCTGGTGGCAGGCTTTCAGTCAGAATCCGACACTTATTTTAGTCCTTGCTTGGCCCGCGCGTTATTTTATTTACCACTTCCGTCTGTGCCTCTTTCCTGCACTGTGCACTTGTCTCAGTCACAGTTTTGGTAAGCCCACAAGCAAACCCTAGCCAAAATGAGTAAAAAACAGACGTCGCTGGAGAGCTTCTTTGAAAAGGGGGAAAGACCCAAATGATGAGACAGCAGAAGGCTCTAAGACTGCCAACAAAAAGAAAGCTGCATTTAAAAGAAAATACCAAGAGCCCTTCTTAAATTACGGGTTCATTGCAACAGGTGATTCATGTCCTCCAAGCCAGCTTTGTATAATATGTGGCGACCGGCTATCCAACAAAGCCATGAAACCTTCAAAACTGCTTTGCCATGTGGAGACCAAACACCCTGCATTACAAGACAAGGCTTTGGGGCTTCCCTGGTGGCGCAGTGGTTGAGAGTCCGCCTGCCGATGCAGGGGACACGGGTTCGTGCCCCGGTCCGGGAAGATCCCACATGCTGCGGAGCGGCTGGGCCCGTGAGCCATGGCCGCTGAGCCTGCGCGTCTGGAGCCTGTGCTCCGCAACGGGAGAGGCCACAACAGTGAGAGGCCCACGTACTGCAAAAAAAAAAAAAAAAAAAAAAAAAAAAGACAAGGCTTTGGAGTTTCTCAAAAGAAAAAAACGTAAACACGAAGAACAGAAGCAATTATTGAAGGCCACCACTTCATCAAATGTGTCTGCACTGAGAGCATCATTCTTAGTGGCTAACTGCATTGCTAAAGCTGAGAAGCCCTTAGTATTGGTGAAGAGTTGATCCTGCCTGCTGCTAAGGACATTTGTCGTGAACTTTTAGGAGAGGCTGCAGTTCAAAAGGTGGCACGTGTTCCTCTTTCGTCTAGCACTATAAGTAGACGAATTGATGAAATAGCAGAGGCTATTGAGGCACAATTGTTAGAGAGGATTAATGAGTCACTGTGGTATGCAGTCCAGGTTGACAAGTCTACCGATGTTGACAACAAGGCAATAATGCTTGTTTTTGTGCGATATATTTTTCAGGAGGATGTGCGTGAGGATATGTTATGTGTACTTTTGTTGCCAACCAACACTACAGCTGCAGAGCTATTCAAGTTTTTAAATGATTACATAGCAGGAAAACTGAATTGGTCATTTTGTGTCGGTATATGCACAGATGGAGCAGCTGCCATGACTGGACAGCTTTCTGGTTTCACTACTCAGGTCAAAGAGGTTGCTTATGAATATGAGTCTACACACTGTGTCATCCTCAGGGAAATGCCGGCTAGCCGAAAAATGTCACCTGAACTTAACGTTTTGCAGGATGTGATTAAAATTATCAGCCACATTAAAGTACATGCCCTTAACTCACATCTGTTCACGCAGCTCTGTGAGGAGATGGATGCAGAGCACACACGTCTTCTCTGATACACAGAAGTGAGATGGCTTTCTGAAGGTAGATCACTGGCCACAGTTTCTGAGTTATGAGAGCCACTCCAGAGATTTCTTTTCAAAAAACAGTCACCACTGGCAGTACATTTCAGTGACACAGAATGGGTCACAAAACTTGCTTACTTGTGTGACATATTCAACCTGCTCAACGAACTGAATCTGTCACTTCAGGGGAGAATGACAACTGTGTTTAAGTCGGCAGATAAAGAGGCTGCATTCAAAGCCAAACTGGAATTATGCGGGCGATGAGTGAACATTAGGATTTTTGACATGTTTCAAGCATTAGCAGAGATTTTGAAAGAGACTGAGCCAGGGCCTTCTTTCTCCCAGCTGGGGCATGATCACCTGTCTCAGCTTTCAAAAGAGTTTGAGTATTACTTCTCAACCACAAAAGACCTCTGAATTGGGAAGGAATGGATCCGTGACCCATTTGTGAATAATCAACTTTGTCCGTGCTGGAAGAGGATCAACTGCTTGAGATCGCAATTGATGGTGACCTTAAAAGTATGTTTGAGACAATTTCCAATCTCCATACGTTCTGGATTAAAGTCAAGGTGGAATATCCTGAGATTGCCGCAAAAGCACTGAAGAGCCTGCTTCCATTTCCAACATCCTGTCTTTGTGAAGCAGGGTTTTCTGCAGCGACAGCAACCAAAGCTAGATCACAGAGTAGACTGAACATAAGCAGCACACTTCGGGGGTCACTGTCTCCCATCACCCCCAGATGGGACCATCTAGTTGCAGGAAAACAAGCTCAGGGCTCCCAATGATTATGCATGATGGTGAGTTGTATAATTAGTTCATTATATATTACAGTGTAATAATAATAGAAATAAAGTGCACGATAAATGTAATGCGCTTGAATCATCCCGAAACCATCTCCCCACCCCAGTCTGTGGAAAAATTGTCTTCCACGAAACCTGTCCCTGGTGCCAAAAAGGTTGGGGACCACTGCCCTACAATATTCTTCTGCGATAGGCTTAATTTCTTACATGTTGCAGATAACAAAACTACAGCTTAGAGATAAGTATTTTGCCCAGGATCACACAGTTGGCAAACAGAAAGGCTCATATCTGTGATTTCACATATTGCCTTCCTTTTTTTTATTGTATTCTTTGTACTGCATGAACCTAAAAGCAAAACAAGACAAAAAAACAATGCCTCTTTGGTCACAATTTTTGGCATTTCTACTTCAGCTTTACCATCTAGTTAAATTACAGGTTTAGTTTACAACTACCTAAAATCCTGGCATTGTAATTTCTACTTTAGAATTAGGTCTTGTGAAACTCAAATGGGTCATATACTTTATGTCAGAGCAAATATTCTGGACATTTTCAGCCCTCTTATTGCATTATACTATCTTTACCAAACAGATCTTATAGGTTTTATTCCAAAAAATAATATTACATTCTGCAAAATTATTTATAAATAGTGCATTTTTCCATTTTAGTAAAATAAGCTACAAAGTGTAGATTTTTATGAAGTTTTTGAAGAAATTTCAGTAAGTGAAATTGGGCAGATGATTACAATGAATATTTGATTCATTTCAAATAATGAAGCTAATTTACTCTTTAAGATTAGCATCTATGTTTTAAAATCTGCTTAAAATTGCCTGTACCCTCTTCTTATATATTATGTGATCTAGGAAATATGTAGAAGATTTGATATATTCACAGTATGGTTCTAGATGGAATATTTCTGGTTTTTTATGTGTGTGAGAAACCTAAAACGATTCTACATAGGTTTAGATCAAATGGTTGTATTTTAGCAGTGTTATCAGGTGAGCTTTGATATCCAAATAGCTCTAAATGAAAATGAAATAAAAATGAGGAAACTAAAGATGTAGATCGTTCATTTGTTTACAATGTTTTTGTTTTTTTCTATTTTAAATATGTAGTGTTCATTAGGCAAGTATTTGACATCTGTATGCATTATACACTCTGCTGAGTTCTGGAGAAAAAGCAGTGACTAAAACACAGTCCTTTCCCCCATACAGCTCTCTGTTGCCCTCAGTGTTTACCTGTTCCTTGGAAAATGAAAGATAAAGGAAGAAGAAGAAGAAAAAAATAACCTTAGTCCACTTAAGTGCTATTTATATTTTATTCTATTCCTCACCAATTTGTTCATTTTCTCATACTTGTGATTATAGCTTATCTTCCCATTTTTAATTAACATTATTACAAGTATGTTTTTAAGTTAGTCGTGATTTTCTTTTCCCAGTATACGGAACGCTGCAATGAGTAATTTTGCCCATATATTATTTTTGTTTTTGTATTTTTCTTTGGCATAGATGTCTAGAAGTAAAATTAATTATATGGCAAGAACCTTTGTTGTCATTATTACTCTTAATATTATTAACAGTTTAAGACTTTGTAATACATGTTGAAAAAATTCTGTGTTTACCAATTTATAAGTATCAAGCAATACAAAAGGTGCTCATTCACTGAGCTTTTAACAACACATTTTTAAACTGGTAATTTGATAAATAAAACCTTTTAGGTTTGTGTAATGGTTAGCTTTATGTCTCACCTTAGCTAGCCTGTGGTGCTCAGTCATTTGGTCAAACACTCGTGTAGATATTACTGTGAAGGTATTTTGTAGATTTAATTAACCTTTATAGTAAGTCGACTTTAAGTAAAAGAGATACCCTAAATAGTGTAGGTGGGCCTCATCCCATGGGTTGAACATCTTAAGAGCAAATACTGTGGTTTTCCAAGAAAGAAGAAATTCTTCCTCAATATTGTAACAGAAATCCTATCTGAGTTTCCAGCCTGCCTGCTTGCCCTAAGGATTTCGTAGTTGCCATCCCCTACAGTAGCATGAGCCAATTCCTTAATATAAATAAATCTCAGTTCTCCCTCCCCACACTGGTTCTGTTTCTGTGGAGAATCCTGACTAATGCAGTTGGTACTTTGTATTTATTTGCCTATCTTTGAGATTGCCATGACCTTTTAAGGATGCTTAAGCACTTTGTCATGATTTTCTGTACATACTCTGTACTATTTGTGTATTGGAGTTTTGTTTGGCTATTTATATAGTCAATGAAAGTGCAGGAAAGCCTGCATTTGCATATGTCACTTATCACCTCTGTCATTTTAGGACATGCCAAATGCTTACTGTGTATCACATGATTATTTATTTATTTAGGAAGGTATTGAAGATTTCTGGTTGTCATCTTTACCGTGCATAACCAAAAGTACTATAATTACATCAAAATAGTCAAAGTTTAGTTTTCTTGTAAATTCAAACAAAATTCATTGTTACGTTAATTCATCAGTTTTTTTGGTAATTAATTTTTCATGCTGCTCTTTGTATGAGTAAAAGGGTAGGTATCAAATTTCAAATTTTACAAGAATCCATTAATGACAAATATTACCAATTTTTTTAACTTCATTTCATTTCATTTGCTATAATGGTTATAGACAGTAACACTAATTTTTATTACTTTTATAAGAGTTATGACATTATTATTCTAATCCATTCTTAGCATACCATCAGGATCACGTGAGTCTCATTCTCATAAAATATGCAGAAAAAGTGTGCCTTGAGACCATTTATCTGCCAGGAAAAACACATTTTATTACCTGCTAATTATTGTCCCAAATGTATATATATAGTGATAATGTTGGCAGATTGTGGCTAGCCATAGGGTTGTTTTCTTCTCTTACCACATACTTCACTTTTTATTCTCTGCGTTGAGTAAATTTGAGAGAGTGAATAAAGAAGTGAAATTTTAAATTGAAATCTATACAGAAAATACGAAGCTTACTTCCTCTTTCTTCTGAGTATATTCTTTGAGAGAACAGGCCAATCATCATCCTCATTTAAAATAATGTAAGTAATGTTTACATAAGAAGAAAGCCATGGAAAGAATAGTCCTACTCATTGCTTGGGGGAAAATTTGTAGTGATCAAAAGGAGAAATTAGAACTTAACTCCTGTTTAATTTTTTCTTTAAGTCCTGTGTTGTGTTTTGTTTTTCTTTCACTACTCTCCCTCAGTATAAAACTCACTTTTTCACAGAGGACATTGGTAAATGAGAACAGAAGCCCTAGAGTAGTGAGAAGATTGATACTGTGCACCAGTCAGCTGATAATATGTGCATAATTGCCTGTCCAGGTGAATTGTGATCATGGAACTTGCAAATGAAAGCAGTGAAACATTACCTGTGATAAAAGAATGAGCTAAGTACTCTGCACTACAAATGCAAAAGTATTCTTAACTTTCAAAAAGAATATTTCACAAACTGGTGATTGTTGAGATGTTTCCTAGCATGATTCCAGAATGGATTATTAAAGACGATTGGTAACTTCTGGAAGCAAGGTTGGTTTCTTAAGAAAATTTTGCCCTACTAAACTTACCCTTTGGAGGACAGATTTACTAGGATAGACAGGAAAATGGAGCAGAACATATTATCTCAAATTTAATAAGTTAAGTTCTCAAAGATCATTGCGAACAAAAGTATGAAATACATGAGGGCAAGGGCATTAGATAAAAATTGGCTAAATGGCCCCACCAAATATATAAATATTTGGATTTATATATTTATATCCACTTAGAAGAATGATCGATAGTGGAATGCCACAGTGATGTCTTCATCCCTATTCTGCTCAATATTATTATCAATGATTTGGATAAAAATATTGAAAGCATTTTTACACATTTGTATATGACATTAAATTGTATTTAAAATATTTTAAAAGGCTGGAGTATTGGGGCTATATCCAAAGTCGAAATTCAAAAGGAATAATTAATGTCATACTTAAAACTTCAACATTAGTAGAAAATTAGGAGCCAAACTCAGCCATACAACATGTATTTAACATTTAAGGCTTTTATTTAACAGTAAGTTGTAAAGGCAAGTTTTAAAAACTAATGTCATTTTAGTCTGATGTAATTGAAATTAACTTTCCAAAAAAAACAAGGGAAGAGGGAGGTCCCACTCTTTTTAGACTTATATCACATAATTCCTTTTAGTACTGAGTGTCATACCTTTAAAAGTATGTATTCAAATTGGAAGATATTTAATGGACAGCAGATACAAGGTTGAAGGCACATGCAGACATATAGTATAAAAAACAATTTAAGGTACTTGAAATAAGTTGCCTATTTGGAAGATTGTTATATGAAAAAAGATTAGACTTATTTTGGAACCTTATAGAACTAGGGTATTGAAGCTAGAAGGAAACATTTTAACTCAACATGAAAATACAAAGTGGTATAAGGTTCACCTAACAGTATTGTGTTGATATGAAATAGGCTATATTAGACCATTTTTACCTATAACTATTTCACATATTTCAACCTAATATAAAGGGATAGTGAGTGAGTAGTGTTCCTTCAGGTAGCAAATTTCCTTTCTCTGGAGTAAACTTGTCATAACATGGGCAATCATTTAATGGATAATTTGTGGAGGGGTTTCAAGCATTGGATGAGTAGTCAGATTGTGTCTTTTAAGTTCATTTCTGATCTAAAGATTTTGTGATTCTAGAAATTGAATTTAATTTTACATTCACTGTGTGTTTGCTGAATGGAGATCCAGATTGACAGGGACATAAGTAGAGTTGACATTGTCTTTGTTGATTTAAAATGTCATTTGTCTAGATTCATAAATATCTTTTGCTAAATTTAAGGACATGATATGAGAATATTCTATATAGTGGTAGGCTGTTTAGTCCAGTACTTAATTTGAATATTTTTAAAAAACCTTTCTATCTTTACAATTACAACTTTTTTTTTTTTTTTTCTTTTTTTGCAGTACGCGGGCCTCCCACTGTTGTGGCCTCTCCCGTTGCGGAGCACAGGCTCCGGACGCGCAGGCCCAGCGGCCATGGCTCACGGGCCCAGCCGCTCCGCGGCATGTAGGATCTTCCCGGACCGGGGCATGAACCCGTGTCCCCTGCATCGGCAGGCAGACTCAACCACTGCACCACCACGGAAGCCCTACAATTACAACTTTTTTAAAAAAACATTTTACTTCTTTAAACCAATATCTTGGATATTTTCCTGCAGAAATGTTAATATTTTCTTTAAAATATCCACTCTGGATAAAATTAGTTCTTTGGGTAGAAATAATTTCCCATGAAATACTTTTTATTAGCTTTTAGAAAATAAAGTATTGAAAGTAGATAGAAGAAATAATAACAAATAGCTGCTTATTGCAGAAAAGTTATCCTGAAAACTAGTTTCTACCTACTAAATTTATTTTCTTTGCTCAGGGTTTTAAAAATGTGTTCTGTTTTAAATTATGATTTTAATGAAAAATGGAGACATGAGAAAGATTCTCAATGGATTCTCTATCATATAAGCAATTTAATAATTCATATTGGAAAGCTAATCATTCTTTTTGGTACCTTATGATTAGAACTCACGAATCAGAATTTTGATATTAGATGAAATATAGTTCTGTTACCTGGACACTCAAAGCATTGTTTCAGTGGCCACAAGGATTGTCTGAATCAAGCTTGGAAGTAATATTCTGCATTTAAATTCTCATTTGAACTCCTTTCAAGGTCTGTTTCAAGAAATGGTGACCCATTAGGTTATCTCAAAAAAAATTTTCATAGATAGTTATGATTTTCCATTTATTCCTTTCATGTTTTAACACTTCGGTAGTATGAGCAGCAATGAAAGAGGAAATAAATAGGTGAAGTGAGGATTGAAGTTCAGATTATAAAATTATCAGATTTACCATAAGTAGCATGTCCAGAAAAGCATGTACAATTATGCTATATATGTGAATGCTCTAAGCATTTTACTCTATATTAACTAATTTAATATTTATATTGCTTTTGCATTAAAATGAATGGAACAAATAGATTAGACTACCTGGAACAGAGCTTACATGAAGAATTTTCAGTTGTGCCCAAAACAGTGATTCTGTAGGCTCTCCTCAGAGTAGAAGGACCTGGAGTAGATGGAAAGCTCTAGAGTGCCAGCAGCTTCCAGATGTTCCAGACCAGCCACTTCTGTTTACCCCACCATGCCTTCCTGTTAAAACCCATGAGTCAAAGGCTGCCAAGAACTCACCTGTAGTCTAAGAGTGTGGATTAAAGCTTGCTGCAGCAAAGGATAATACATACCAAGGGGACGATGAATGTCTCTAAAAGGGGGAGTAGGGATGACTTATGATAGAGTTGGGGGGGTTATAATTGGTCATAGAATGGTCTTGCAAAGATTTGTCAGAATTTATTTTAAAAGTTGCTCATCGCTTCTTGGTCTTTTGGCTAAGATCAAGTGTATTTTAAAAGTTGCTGTGACAGTCTGTGATCTTTAGAATACATGAATCTGTCTAGAATTACTGTTAGGTTGGTTTTTCTGTGTTCTTGGAATGTATGGGTCTGAATGTAATGTCGTTAAAAGATTTGAGCTTACATAGTCTGTTACACACATCATGGCTAGGTCTGGCACAATTTATTTATTTTGTGATTCAAGTGTGTTTTGAAAAATACGGTTTTTGTTTCCATTCACAGTTCTTCCTCTTGGGCTAGCTGTCAGTAACACAGTTTTTCACTTTATCGATGTAATTGTAATCTTTTTATTTTTTTAACCTTAGGTGAAGAAAGGTAATCATACTCCTCAGTTCTTGGCATATTATCCTCTTGTGTCTTACAAGGCCCTTCCCTATGTGTGTGTGTGTGTAAGTGTATGTATGTGTACATATATAAAATTTTTAGCCTTGTTCCCTGCTCACAGTGTCTTCCCTCTGATTGGGGGAACCATTTTAATGTGTCCTTATTTGAATGTGTTCTTGTAATCTGTGTGTTATTATTTTGTGTGCATGTATTTTTATTTTACAAAAATTTTATTATGTACAGAATGCATTGTTTCCTATGCTTCTAAGAGAAATCCACTGAACATTTTGCTTAGAAAATCTAAAACTGTTGCTATATGTGCATGTATAAACTATCCGTTACTATGTATAAATTGAATTTCTTTTTCTAAATTGCAGAATCCTTGGTATGAATTCACCTTTTTCTTCTATCCACTCACCCATAATGGACATCTAGGTTGTCTCTTAACTCTTCACCAACCCAGAAACTTTTATGTGCCCTTATTAGGTGCAAGGAAAAAAAAAAAAAAAAAAAAAAGCAAAAGTTCTGTTCATCTATCTATTCTTATCATCATCTCCATCCAAGAGTGTAACTGCTGTATGATAGGCCATGCAGATGTTTAATTTAACTAAGTGCTGCCAGTTTGTTCTCCAGAGTGATAGTGACAAGGCTATCGTCCTGCCAGCAATGCACAGGTTCCTAAATCCCCATTTTTCCCCAAAGATCTAGCATTGTCCAGCTTCTAAATTTTACTTTTTTTTTTAGCTGCACTGTGAGGCTTGCAGAATCTTAGTTGCTGGACCAGGGATCAAACCTGGGCCCGTGGCAGTGAAAGCACCAAGTCCCAACCACTGGACCACCAGGGAATTCCCAAATTTTTACTTTTTTTAATAAGCAATAGATACCTCATTCTTAACTTAAATGTCTTATCATAAGTTTGTTAACTTTGGGGATTAACTTTTCAATAAATTACCTATTCATTAACCTTTTTTTTATTAAAGTGAGTTTGATCTATTTTTCTGGTCACTTTGCAGGGGTTCTTTGTAAATTGAAATATTAATCCCTAAAGGTTTTTAGATAAAACATTTCTTTCATCTGTAAATAGAATACTAACTTTGTTCTTAGTATCTATTGCTAAAAAAAAATCCCTTATTTCGATGTAATCCAATTAATCATTTTTGCCTTGTGGTTTGTACTAAATTTCTTTAAGAATTTCTTTATTATCCTTACAGCCAAAGGCTTATTTGTACATGTTTTCCTTATTAACTTTCATATTTTGGTATTTTATTCCTGTAGTCTTACTTTGTTTATAGTGTTAGATAAAGATTCAGTATCCATTTTCATGTTTCTCCCTAAAATGAACCACTTTCCCTACTACCGTATACTTAAGGAGTCTGGTTCCTGGTTAAAAACCTATATGTGATTTTTTTCAGGTCTGATTCTAGGCAGTTACAAAGGCTTTACCTGGCAGGTCTCAGAAGGAAAGTGCATTGTAGCCTTTGAAGGGTTCTGCATTCAAGTATTCAGGGCCCACTGCTGGCCGTGCTCTTCACATAGCTGCATTTCTGCCTCAGGTGCCTTCATTCCTAGTGCTCTTTATCTGAGGCTCTGGGCAGAAGGCTTCTTCAGATGCTTCTGCCCAGGCCTCCTTAGTGGGAGGAGGAGAGAGAAACTTAGACACTCTTCCCCACTCTGACTCAGTCTTCAGTACTTTTCCTCTCCTCCTCCTGCCTGCCTTTTTTTCCCTCCCACCCCAGGGTCCATAAAACATCCAGAGACTTTTGTTAGTGCTCCTGCAGCAGTGAGATGACTCCCACTTCTGTGCTGATTCACCTGACCTTCACCTTGTGCTCAGTTCCATGGAGTCAAGGGGTTTTACACACTTGCTTAGACCAGACCAGTAAGTGATTAAAGCCTTCTTTATTACTCTCATTTTGGCTCATCTTTGCTTAATCAGCAACTCCGACACCTGAGTTTGCTCTCTTCGGCTCAACCGAGCTGCTGAAAACACTAAGGCCATGGATCTCCAACTGTAGTTCTTGAGCCAGCAGCTTCAGTATCAGCTTCACTTGGGCACGGTTGGAAATGCAAGTTCCCTAGCACTACCGCAGACTACTGAGTCCAAAACTCTGCTCTTGGGAGACAATAAATTGAAGAGTCACTTTTGTTATCAGGAAAAGAATATTCCCCTCCTATCAAAATCTGAAGCAGGAATACATAATTTAATAATATAAGATAGCTTTTAATTGAATTAAAAAGTTACGTTGCACAGTTTAAACTTACACAATGTTATATGTCCACTATATCTCAATAAAGATGAAAAAACTTAAAAAAATAAACTCTGCTCTTGGACTGATCAATCTCTTAACAAATCCTGCAGGTGATTCTGATACATGCAAAAGTTTGAGAACCAGTGAACAGTTTACCCTTTATACATTGTTTTTTTGTGGTGCTTCTTTATTGTATATTAAGTTCCCATGTATACATGGGTGTCTGTGAGCTTTCTATTCTCTTGCACTCATCTGTTTATTTTTGTATAAATAACATACTATTTTTATTACTGTTTTATTACAGTGTGGTATATGTTAATATGTGCTATGGCAAACCTCTGCTCTTTCTTCTTGATGATTCTTTTCTTTCAACATTTTAAATATTCCACTCATTTTTAGCTTGCATGGTTTCTGAAGAGAAATCTACTGTCATTCTTATCCTTTTGCTCTTGTAAGTAAAGTGTTTTTTTTCCCCTTCTGGCTTCTTCCAAGATTTTCTCTTTTTCTTTTTTTTACCCTGCTATTTGAATATGATCACATAGGTGTAGGGGTTTTATGGGGTTTTTTGGTGTTCATCTTACTTGATTTTCTCTATGCTTCCTGGATCTGTGGTTTGGTATTGGTCATGAATTTTAGAAAAATTTTGGCCATTATTACTTCAAATATTTCTTCTGCTTTATTCTTTGTTCTCCTTTTGGTATTTCAATTACACATATGTTATGCTTTTTAAAATTGTCTCATGATTCTTGACTGTTCTGCTCTGTGTTTTTGTTTTCCTCCCCTCCTCTCCCACTTTTTACTTAAGTCTAGGAAGTTTCTATTGACCTTTTTTTTTTTTTTGCGGTATGCGGGCCTTTCACTGTTGTGTCCTCTCCCATTGCAGAGCACAGGCTCCGGATATGCAGGCTCAGCAGCCATGGCTCACGGGCCCAGCCGCTCCACGGCATGTGGGATCTTCCCGGACCGAGGCACAAACCCGTGTCCCCTGCATCGGCAGGCGGACTCTCAACCACCGCGCCACCAGGGAAGCCCTATTGACCTATCTTAATGCTCGTGATTCTTTCCTTGGTTAGGTTGACTCTACTGATGAACCCATCAAAAGCATTCTTTTCTTCTGTTTTGACTTCTAGTATTTCCCTTTGTTTCTTCCTTAGAGTTCCCATCTGTACATTATCCACCTGTTCTTGCATGTTATCTTCTTTTTCCATTATCTTCCTCAGCATATTAATCATTTTTATTTTAAATTTCCAGTCTGATAATTCAGAAATCTCTGTCATATCTGAAACTGGTTCTGATGCCTTTTTTTTGTTCCCTCAGACTTTTTAGCCTTTTAGTATGCTTATAATTTTTTTGTTAAAAGATAATTTTGTATCTATGTATGGTGACCGATGTTAGATTTACTGTAGTGATCATTTCTCAGTATATACAAGTATCAAATCAATACACTGAATACCTGAAATTAATATAGTGTTATATGTCAGTTATACCTCAATTAAAAAATAAGGTGAACATGTTGTAACATGTAATCAGAATAGAGGTAAATAGACTCTTAATGGGAGGTTTTGTTAATTTGTTTAGAAGTGAGTAGCTGTGTTTAATATTTTCTGTTGCTGTAAGTTACCAGAGGGTTCAGATTCCTAAAAGGTTTTTGTTTTTGTCTCCCCTCTTGTCTTTGGCTTCCCTAAGAACTCCTTAGAAGAGTCTGCATCTTACAGCTCTTTCAACTGTTACGTACTATAACAAAGTAGAAACTTATTGGTTTGGTGATATAAGACATTGGTGAGGGGAAGTATTCTGTAATCTTCTGATTAAATCTTCATCTTTTAGTGGGCCTGTGACCTTTACACGTGTTTGCTGGCTTTTTGCCCCCTCCTTTATGTGAGCCAGGAAGGCTAGAGGGAGCTGGAGTCTGCAAGGCCTTTTGCCCAGGTGGAAGGTTCATAAGGTTTTGATAAAGTCTTTTCACCTAAAGAATAGCCTTTTGTTATGGAGAATGCTCTATGCATAATTCACAGTGGTTATAATAATTCACAGTTTTTCTACTCCCCTCAACAGAACCATGAGGGGAAATTTCTGGGCTCTTCATACTGAAATTCTGATGGGATTTCTGGGGGGAGAATCCATAAAAGTGTGTGGAATCCCTAAGCCATCAGCTCTCAAGAGTTCTCACTGTCACACATCCTCATTCAGCCTCCAGCAGTTCCTCAGATTTACCATTCAAGCACCTACCAGTTTATAACTCCACTAGCTTCTGCTCTAGGTAAGATGATCTTGGCTGTGACTCACTGGATTTCCTAGTTGCAAATTTGGGGGGTGGGGTGGGATTTGCTCTGTCCCAGTTCTCTGTTAGACCTAAGGCATGTTATTGATCTTTAGTTTGTTTCAGCTTTTTTTCTTGTTTTAAGAATCAGGGTGATCTTCCAAGCTCTTTACATGTCAAAACTGAAACCAAAAGTGTGAATATACGTTTCCATTATCTACTTTAGCAAGTTTGTTTTAGCCATCAAATCTTTTCTTAGATTAAATCTTCTATTGAAGACTTTACTTACAAACAAGACCAATAAAGGCATAGTGACTCTAGTTGAAATGGAGATGGAGATGTCTAGTACTCTGTTGGACAGAATTTGAAAGCTGTTGGTCCCTACCATAAGCTGGTCAGGACCAGGGTTGAGCCCTTCTGAATATTCTATTATTTTTTGTCAAGCATTCTATCTGTAACTGATATTAGAACTTAAAATTGCATTTTTCATTATATAATATACTCATTCATGATCATTCACAGTGTTTGTGTGTCCTCATATGCTTTATATATATATATATATATATATATATATATATA
>RJWK010002733.1:0-68420 GCA_004363435.1 Platanista minor
ATATATATATATATATATATATATATATACACACACATTCTTTTTCATATACTTTTCCACTATGGTTTAGCACAGGATAGTGAATATAGCTCCCTGTGCTGTACAGTAGGAGCTTGCTGTTTATCCATCCTATATATAGCACTTTGCATCTGCTAATCCCAATCTCCCAGTCTTTCCCTCCCCCACCCCACCTTGGCAACCACAAGTCTGTTCTCTATGTCTCTGAATTTGTTTCTGTTTCATAGATATGTTCATTTGTGCCATATTTTCGATTCCACATATAAGTGATATCATATGGTTTTTGTCCTTCTCTTTCTTTGCTTAGTTGCTGCAAATAGCATTATTTCATTCATTTTAATGGCTAAGTAATATTCCATTGTATATATGTACCACATCTTCTTTATGAATTCCTCTGTTGATGGACATTTAGGTTGCTTCCATGTCTTGGCTATTGTAAACACCACTGCAATGAACATTAAGGTGCATGTATCCTTTCGAATCATGGTTTTCTCTGGATATATGCCCAGGAGTGGGATTGATGCATCATATGGTAGCTCTACTCTTAGTTTTTTAAGGAATCTCCGTATTGTTCTCCATAGTGGCTGTACCAGTTTACCTTCCCACCAACAGTGTAGGAGGGTTCCCTCTTCTCCACACCCTCTCCAGCATTTATTATTTGTAGACTTTTTGATGATGGCCATTCTGACTAGTGTGAGGTGATAGCTCATTGTACTTTTGCTCTGCATGTCTCTAATAATTAGCGATGTTGAGCATCTTTTCATGTGCCTCTTGGCCATCTGTATGTCTTCTTTACAAAAGTGTTTATTTAGGTCTTTTGCCTTTTTTTTTTTTTTTTTTTTTTTTTTTTTTTTTTTTTTTTTTTTTTTTTTTTTTTTTTTTTTTTTTTTTTTTTTTTTTTTTTGCGGTATGCTGGTCTCTCACTGTTGTGGCCTCTCCCATTGCAGAGCACAGGCTCCGGACGCGCAGGCTCAGTGACCATGGCTCATGGGCCCAGCCACTCCACGGCATGTGGGATCCTCCCTGACCGGGGCACGAACCCATGTCCCCTTCATCGGCAGGTGGACTCTCAACCACTGTGCCACCAGGGAAGCCTGCCCATTTTTCGATTGGGTTGTTTTTTGGGGATTTTTTTGGATATTGAGCTGAATGAGCTGTTTGTAAATATTGGAAATTAATCCCTTGCTGGTCACATGGTTTGCAAATATTTTCTTCCATTCTGTGGGTTGTCTTTTTGTTTTGTTTATGGTTTCCTTTGCTGTGCAAAAGCTTTTAAGTTTAATTAAGTCCCATTTGTTATTTTTGTTTCTATTTCCGTTACTCTGGGAGATGGATCAAAAAAGGTATTGCTGCAATTTATGTCAAAGAGTGTTCTTCCTTTGTTTTCCTCCAATAGTTTCATAGTATCCAGTCTTACATTTAGGTCTCGAATCCATTTTGTGTTTATTTTTCTGTATGGTGTTAAAGACTGTTCTAATTTCATTCTTTTGCATGTAGCTGTCCAGTTTTCCCAGCACCATTTATTGAAGAGACTGTCTTTCCTCCTTTGTATAGTCTCACTTCCTTTGTTGTAGATTAATTGACCATAGGTCCATGGGTTTATTTCTGGGCTTTCTATCCTGTTCCATTAATCTACATTTCTGTTTTTGTGCCAGTGCCATACTGTTTTGATGACTGTAGCTTTGTAGTATGGTCTGAAGTCAGGGAGCCTAATTCCTCCAGCTCTGTTATTCTTTCTCAAGATTGCTTTGGCTATTTGGGATCTTCTGTGTCTCCATACAAATTCTGAGATTTTTTTGTTTGAGTTCTGTGAAAAATGCCATTGGTAATTTGATAGGGATTGCATTGAATCTGTAGATTTCCTTGGGTAGTATAGTCATTTTGGCAATATTGATTCTTTCAATCCAAGATCATGGTATGTCTTTCCATCTGTTTGTGTCATCTTCAATTTCTTTCATTAGCATCTTATAGTTTTCAGAGTACAGGTCTTTTGTCTCCTTAAGTAGTTTTATTCCTAGGTATTTTATTCATTTTGTTGCAGTGGTAAACGGGATGGTTTCTGTAATTTTCTGATCTTTCATTGTTAGTATATAGGAATGCAAGAGATTTCTGTTTATTAATTTTGTATCCTACAACTTTACAGAATTTATTGATGAGCTCTAGTAGTTTTCTGATAGCATCTTTAGAATTTTCTATGTATAGTATCATGTCATCTGCAAACAGTGACACTTCTTTTCCAATTTGGATTCCTTTTTTTTTTTTTTTTCTTCTCTGATTGCCGTGGCTAGGACTCCCAAAACTATGTTGAATAAACGTGGTGAGAGTGGACATCCTTGTCTTGTTCCTGATCTTAGAGGAAATGATTTCAGCTTTTCAACATCAAGTATGATGTTAGTTGTAGGTTTGTCATATACGGCCTTTATTATGTTGAGGCATGTTCCCTCTGTGCCCACTTTCTGGAGAGGTTTTATCATAAATTGGTGTTGAATTTTGTCAAAAGCTTTTTCCGCATCTACTGAGATGATCATATGGTATTTATTCTTCACTTTGGTGATGTGGTATATCGCACTGATTGATTTGCAGGTATTGAAGAATCCTTGCATACCTGGGATAAATCAGACTTGATCATGGTGTATGATCCTTTTAATGTTGGATTTGAGTTGCTAGTATTTTGTTGAGGATTTTTGAGTCTATGTTCATGAGTGATTTTGGCCTTTAATATTCTTTTCCTGTGGTGTCTTTGTCTGCTTTTGGTATCAGGGTGATGGTGGCCTCATAGAATGAGTTTGGGAGTTTTCATTCCTCTGCAGTTTTTTGGAGCAGTTTCAGAAGGATTGGTGTTAACTCTTCTCTAAATGTTTGATAGAATTTGCTTGTGAAGCCGTCTGGTCCTGGACTTTTGTTTGTTTGGAGTTTTTTAATCACAGTTTCAATTTCAGTACTTGTGATTGGTCTGTTCATATTCTCTGTTTCTGCATAGTTCAGTCTTGGGAGATTGAATCTTTCTAAGAATTTGTCCATTTCTCCTAGGTTATCCATTTTATTGGCATAGAGTTGCTTGTAGTAGTCTCTTAAGATTCTTTGTGTTTCTGTGGTGTCCATTGTAACTTCTTTTTCATATCCAATTTTATTGATTTGAACCCTCTCCCTCTTTTCCTTGATGAGTCTGGCTAAAGGTTTATCAATTTTATTTATCTTTTTAAAGTACAGCCTTTCAGTTTCATTGATCTTTTCTGTTGTTTCTTTCACCTGTATTTCATTTATTTCTGCTCTGATCCTTATGACTTCTTCTACTAATTTTGGGTTTTGTTTGTTCTTCTTTCTCTAGTTGCTTTAGATTTAAGGTTAGATTGTTTGTTTGAGATTTTTGTTGTTTCCTGAGGTAAGATTTTATTGCTATAAACTTCCTTTTTAGAGCAGCTTTTGCTCTGTCCCATAGGTTTTGGGTCATGATGCTTTCATTTTCATTTGTCTCTAGGTATTTTTTGATTTCTTCAGTGATCCATTGGTTGTTTAATACCATGTTGTTTAGCCTCCACCTGTTTCTGTTTTTTTTACAGTTTTTTTCTGGTAGTGGATTTTTAATCTCATAGCATGTAGTCAGAAAAGATGCTTGATATGATTTCAGTTTTCTTAAACTTACCACAGCTTGATTTGCGGCCCACCATGTGGTAAGTCCTGGAGAATGTTCCATGTGCACTTGAAAAGAATGTACATTCTGCTGCTTTTGGATGGAATGCTTTATAAATATCAATTAAGTCCATCTGGACTAACGTGTCTTTTAAGGTCTGTGTTTCTTTTGGTCTTCAGTCTGCATGATCTGTCCATTGATGAAAGTGGGCTGCTAAGTCCCCCACTATTATCTTGTTACTGTAGATTTCTCCTTCTATGGCTGTTAGCATTTGCCTTAATATCGAGGTGCTCCTATGTTGGCTGCATATATATTTACAATTGTTATATCTTCTTCTTGAACTGGTGCCTTGATCATTATGTAGTGTCCTTCTTTGGCTTTTGTAATAGTCTTTATTTTAAACTCTATTTTGTGTAATATGAGTATTGCTACTCTAGCTCTTTTTTTGATTTCCATTTGCACAGAGTACCTTTCTCCATACCCACACTTTCAGTCTGTAGGTGTCCCTGAATCTGAAGTGGGTCTCTTGTATACAGCATATATACAGGTCCTGTTTTTTTGTTTTTGTTTTTCCTTTACAAATCAGAGTTTTTATTGAAAGTGCATAAAAAGTATATAAGGTTTACATTTTTTTCTTATTAGTCATCAATTTTATACACATCAGTGTATATATGTCAATCCCAATCGCCCAATTCATCACACCACCACCATCACCACCCCGCCGCTTACCCCACTTTGTGTGCATACGTTTGTTCTCTACATCTGTGTCTCAATTTCTGCCCTGCAAACTGGTTCATCTGGACCATTTTTCTAGGTTCCACATAGATGTGTTAATATTTGATAATTGTTTTTCTCTTTCTGACATACTTCACTCTGTATGACAGTCTCTAGATCCATGCACGTCTCAACAAATGACCCAATTTTGTTCCTTTTTATGGCTGAGCAATATTTCACTGTATATATGTACCACACCTTCTTTATCCATTCGTCTGTCGATGGGCATTTAGGTTGCTTCCATGACCTGGCTATTGTAAATAGTTCTGCAATGAACATTGGGGTGCATGTGTATTTTTGAATTATGGTTTTCTCTGGGTATATGCCCAGTAGTGTGATGGCTGGATTTTATGGTAATTCTCTTTTCAGTTTTTTAATGAACCGCCATACTGTTCTCCATAGTGACTGTATCAATTTACATTCCCACCACAGTGCAAGAGAGTTCTCTTTCCTCCACACCCTCTCCAGCATTTGTTGTTTGTAGATTTTCTGATGATGCCCATTTTAATTGGTGTGAAGTCATACCTCATTGTAGTTTTGATTTATATTTCTCTAATAATTAGGGTTGTTGAGCAGCTTTTCATGTGCTTCTTGGCCATCTGTATGTCTTCTTTGGAGAAATGTCTGTTTAGGTCTTGTGCCCATTTTTGGATGGGGTTGTTTGTTTTTTTAATATTGAGCTGCATGAGCTTCTTGTAAATTTTGGAGATTAATCCTTTGTCCGTTACTTCATTTGCAAATATTTTTTCCCATTCTGAGGGTTGTCTTTTCGTATTGTTTATGGTTTCATTTGCTGGGCAAAAGCTTTGAAGTTTCATTAGGTCCTATTTGTTTATTTTTATTTTTATTTCCATTACTCTAGGAGGTGGATCAAAAAAGAATTTGCTGTGATTTATGTCAAAGAGTGTTCTTCCTATGTTTTCCTCTAAGAGGTTTACAGTGTCCGGTCTTACATTTAGGTCTCTAATCCATTTTGAGCTTATTTTTGTTTATGTTGTTAGGGAGTGTTCTAATTTCATTGTTTTACATGTAGCTGTCCAGTTTTCCCAGCACCACTTATTCAAGAGACTGTCTTTTCTCCATTGTATACCCTTGCCTCCTTTGTCATAGGTTAGTTGACCATAGGTGCGTGGGTTTATCTCTGGGCTTTCTATCTTGTTCCACTGATCTATGTTTCTGTTTTTGTGCCAGTACCATATTATCTTGCTTACTGTAGCTTTGTAGTATAGTCTGAAGTCAGGGAGTCTGATTCCTCCAGCTCCGTTTTTTTCCCTCAAGACTGCTTTGGCTATTCGGGGTCTTTTGTGTCTCCATACAAATTTTAATATTTTTTGTTCTAGTTCTGTAAAAAATGCCACTGGTAATTTGAAATAGATTGCATTGAATTTGTAGATTGCACTGGGTAATATAGTCATTTTCACAGTGTTGATTCTTCCAATCCAAGAACATGGTATATCTATCTGTCTGTTGGTATCATCTTTAATTTCTTTCATCAGTGTCTTATAGTTTTCTGCATACAGGTCTTTTGTCTCCCTAGGTAGGTTTATTCCTAGGTATTCTTTTTGTTGCAATGGTAAATGAGAGTGTTTCCTTAATTTCTCTTTCAGATTTTTCATCATTAGTGTATAGGAATGCAAGAATTTCTGTGCATTAATTTTGTATCCTGCAACTTTACCGAATTCATTGATTAACTCTAGTAGTTTTCTTGTGGCATCGTTAGTATTCTCTATGTATAGTATCATGTCATCTGCAAACAGTGACAGTTTTACTTCTTCTTTTCCAATTTGTATTCCTGTTATTTCTTTTTCTTCTCTGATTGCAACGGCTAGGACTTCCAAAACTATCTTGAATAATAGTGGTGAGACTGGACATCCTTGTCCTGTTCCTGATCTTAGAGGAAATGCTTTCAGTTTTTCACCATTGAGAATGATGTTTCCTGTGAGTTTGTCGTATATGGCCTATATTATGTTCAGGTAGGTTCCCTCTATGCCCACTTTCTGGAGAGTTTTTTTCATAAATGGGTGTTGAATTTTGTCAAAAGCTTTTTCTGCATCTATAGGGATGATCGTATGGTTTCTCTTCTTCCATTTGTAATATGGTGTATCACATTGACTGATTTGTGTATATTGAAGAATCCTTGCATCCATGGGATAAATCCCACTTGATCATGGTGTATGATCCTTTTAATGTGTTGTTGGATTCTGTTTGCTAGTATTTTGTTAAGGATTTTTGCCTCTATAGTCATCAGTGATATTGGTTTGTAATTTTCTTTTTTTGTGGTATCTTTGTCTGGTTTTGGTATCAGGGTGATGGTGGCCTCATAGAATGAGTTTGGGAGTTTTCCTTTCTCTGCAATTTTTTGGAAGAGTTTGAAAATGATGGGTATTAGCTCTTCTCTAAATGTTTGATAGAATTCACCTGTGAAGCCATCTGGTCCTGGACTTTTTTTTATTGGAAGATTGTTATTCACAGTTTCAATTCATTACTTGTGATTGGTCTGTTCATATTTTCTATTTCTTCCTGGTTCAATCTTGGAAGATTATACCTTTCTAAAAATTTGTCCATTTCTTCCAGGTTGTCCATTTTATTGGCATCGAGTTGCTTGTAGTAATCTCTTCTGATCCTTTGTATTTCTGCAGTTTCTGTTGTAACTTCTCCTTTTTCATTTCTAATTATATTGATTTGAGTCCTCTCCCTCTTGATGAGTCTGGCTAATGGTTTATCAGTTTTGTTTATCAATTTTATCTTCTCAAACAACCAGCTTTTAGTTTTATTGATCTTTGCTATTGTTTTCTTTGTTTCTATTTCATTTATTTCTGCTCTGATCTTTATGATTTCTTTCCTTCTGCTAACTTTGGGTTTTGTTTGTTCTTCTTTCTCTAGTTCCTTGAGGTGTAAGGTTAGATTGTTTATTTGAGGTTTTTCTTATTTCTTGAGGTAGGCTTGTATAGCTATAAACTTCTGTCTTAGAACTGCTTTTGCTGCTGGATCGCCATGTTTTCATTGTCATTTGTCTCTAGGTTTTTTTTTTTTTTTTTTTTTCGCGGTACGCGGGCCTCTCACTTTTGTGGCCTCTCCCGTTGCAGAGCACAGGCTCCAGACGCGCAGGCTCAGCGGCCATGGCTCAGGGGCCCAGCCACTACGCAGCGTGTGGGATCTTCCCGTACTGGGGCACGAACCCGCGTCCCCTGCATCCAGGCGGACTCTCAACGACTGCGCCACCAGGGAAGCCCTCTAGGTATTTTTTGACTTCCCCTTTGATTTCTTCAGTGATCTCTAGGTTATTCAGTAATGTATTGTTTAGCCTCCATGTGTTCGTGTTTGTGTTTTTTACGTTTTTTTCCCTGTAATTCATTTCTAATCTCGTAGCGTTGTGGTCAGAAAAGATGCTTGATATGATTTCAATTTTCTTAAATTTACTGAGGCTTGATTTATGACCCAAGATGTGATCTATCCTGGAGAATGTTCCGTGTACACTTGAGAAGAAAATGTTATCTCCTGGTTTTGGGTGGAATGTCCTATAATTATCAGTTAAGTCTGTCTGGTCTATTGTGTCATTTAATGCTTGTCTTTCCCTGTTAATTTTCTGTCTGGATGATCTGTCCATTCGTGTAAGTGAGGTGTTAAATTTCCTCACTATTATTGTGTTACTGTCAATTTCCTCTTTTATAGCTGTTAGCATTTGCCTTATGTATTGAGGTGCTTCTGTGTTGGGTGCATAGATATTTACCATTGGTATATCTTCTTCTTGGATTGATCCCTTGATCATTATGTAGTGTCCTTCAATGTCTCTTGTAATGGTTTTTATTTTAAAGTCAATTTTGTCTGATATGAGAATTGCTACTCCAGCTTTCTTTTGATTTCCATTTGCATGGAATATCTTTTTCCATCCTCTGACTTTCGGTCTGTATGTTTCCCTAGGTCTGAAGTGGGTCTCTTGTAGACAGCATGTATACATGTCCTGTTTTTGTATCCATTCAGCCAGTCTGTGTCTTTTGGTTGGAGCATTTAATCCGTTTACAGTAATTATTGATATATATGTTCCTATTACCATTTTCTTAATTGTGTTAGGTTTGTTAGGTCGTTTCCTTCTCTTGTGTTTCCTGCCTAGAAAAGTTCCTTTAACATTTGTTGTAAGGCTTGTTTGGTGGTGCTGAATTCTCTTAACTTTTGCTTATCTGTTAAGGTTTTAATTTCTCCATCGAATGTGAATGAGATCCTTGCTGGGTAGAGTAATCTTGGTTGTAGGTTTTTTCCTTTCATCACTTTAAATATGTCTTGACACTCCCTTCTGGCTTGCAGAGTTTCTGCTGAAAGATCAGCCATTAACCTTATGCGGATTCCCTTGTATATTATTTGTTGCTTTTCCCTTGCTGCTTTCAATAGTTTTCTTTGTATTTAAGTTTTGATAGGTTGATTAATATGTGTCTTGATGTGTTTCTCTTTGGATTTATCCTGTATGGGAGTCTGTGCTTCCTGGACTTGATTGACTGTTTCCTTTTGCATGTTAGGGAAGTTTTCAACTATAGTCTCTTCGAATATTTTCTCAGACCCTTTCTTTTTCTCTTCTTTTTCTGCTACCTCTATAATTTGAATGTTGGTGCATTTAATGTGGTCCCAGATGTCTCTGAGACTGTCCTCCATTCTTTCCATTGTCTTTTCTTTATTCTGCTCCCTTGTAGTTATGTCCACCATTTTATCTTCCAGCTCACTTATCTGTTCTTCTGCCTCAGTTATTCTGTTATTGATTTCTTCTAGAGTATTTTTAATTTCATTTATTGTGCTGTTCATCACTGTTTGTTTTCTCTTTAGTTCTTTTAGATCCTTGTTAAATATTTCTTGTATTTTTTCCATTCTTTTTCCAAGATTTTGGATCATCTTTACTATCATTACTTTGAATTCTTTTTCAGGTAGATTGCCTGTTTCTTCTTCATTTTTATTGTCTTGTAGGATTGTACCTTGCTCCTTCATCTGTAAGTAATTTTTTTGTCATTTCATTTTTTTTTTTTTTTTTTTTTTTTTTTTTTTTTTTTTTTTTTTTTTTTTTTTTTTTTTTTTTTTTTTTTTTTTTTTTTTTTTTTTTTTTTTTTTTTTTTTTTTTTTTTTTTTTTTTTTTTTTTTTGATGGGTGGTGCTGTATTCTTGCCTTACTGGTTGTTTGGCCTGAGACCTCCAGCGCTGAAGTTTGCAGGCAGTTGGATAGAGCTGGGTCTTGGTGCTGAGATGAGGACCTCCGGGAGGCCTCATTCCTACTGATATTCCCTGGCGTCTGAGGTTCTCTCTTAGTCCAGCAATTTGGACTGAGACCTCTCACCACAGGAGCTCGGGCCCGACCTCCAGCCTGGGAACCAAGATCCCGCAAGCTCCTTGGCACAGAAAAAAAAGGGAGAAAGAAAGAAAGAAAAAAAAGGAGCAGTACAATATCAAAGAACAGAAAACAAAATAAAATTAGAAAGATAAAAGAATTTTAGGAAAAATGAAACTATAATTGAAACAAGGTAAAATAAAACCACAGCCGAAAAAAGTAAAAAAAAGGGGGTGGAGGGGCGGGGAACCAGCCAAAAGGAGAGATCACTAACAAAGTATAAAGAATAAAATAAAACTAGAAAAATAAAAGTTTCATTAGGAAAAATAAAAATATAAAAGAATCAACAACAGTGAATCAACAAGGTAAAACAGAACCCTAATCTATAAGATGAAAAAAGAAAAAAAAAAAAAAAGGAAAACCTTGGCCCTGGGGGCCAAGTTTAGGCAGGGGATGGAACTTAGGCAGGGACAGGTTTTAGGGTGGGACGGGACCTAGGGGGGTGGGGGGGGTTGATGTTCAAGTGTGGGGCGGGGCCTGTGCTTAGGACCTGTACAGAAGGGGAAAGGAGGGCCTCTGGAGTGTGGGCTTCTGGAGTTTGGAGGTAGGGCTCTGAGTGAGGGTGTGTGGGTGGGGTTTAGGCCCAGCTCGTTAGAGCAGGTCTCCGAAGGGGTCTCCGAGTGTAGAGGTAGGGCCCAGGAGGGAGGCTCCAAGGACAGAGGATCAGGCCCAGGAACCCAACAGTCTCCTTGGTGCCTAAGTGGACAGGAAAAGCACTGGCCCCATTCCCTTCCGTTCCTTCATGCCCCTCTCCCGTTGTCTCCTCCATGGTCTCCCGCATCGCCCCTGGACCCCTAACCGTGGGTGGGTCCCACTGGGTGTAGGAACTCCTTCCCTCCCCCAGCTGCCCCTCAGCGGTGCAGGTCCCAGAGGTCCGGCCTTTACTTTTGCTCCCCCTTCCCTCCCTTCCACTCCCTCAGGACCCGCAGGCTGGAGGGCGCCTAGGTGGGCAGAGGGTCAGGCCCGGGATCTCATCAGGTTCCTGGGGTCCAAGTGGACAGGGAAAACCTGGCCCTGCTGCCTTTTGATCCTCTGCCCTCCCAGTGGTCCCCCCACCATCCCCCTTTGGGTGTGGCATCCCTTCCCCTCCCCCAGCTGCCCCTCAGGGGCGCCAGTCCCGTCCCGCCTCCACTTCTCCTCCCCCCTCACTTTCCCCATGCCCCACATCCTACCCAGTTGCTGGGGGTTCCTCCCGTCCCCTCAGGTGTCCGTGGTCCCCCACCGGTGCCTGGTAGGTGCCCTAGTGGTGAGGAGATGTGAATTCCACATCCCCCTAGTAGGCCATCGTCTTGACTCCACCCCCTCCCCCTTAGTATCTCATAAGGTTTTGAGAAGACCAAACTGACAAGACAAGGTGAAATTTTGGCCAAGGTTGTAAGAAATAAGCCTGGCTAATTATAAGAAGGCTGAGTTAGGGTGCAGCTTGTCAGAGAAGTTAAAATTGGGTTTAGTATGAAATAAGAGGTAAGAGGAGGGGTTTTGTATCACTAGTAATATGAAATTAGCATCATCTATTTGACTTGCTTGCAATCTAAGTAAAATCACACTTCTTATTTTCCAGTTGTTTGCGTTCTCAAGTTTCCTTATATAGCATAAGTTCCTCTGTTTCTTTTTTTAAGATGGCCCCCTACGTTCCTGCCCCACCCCTCACTGAATTGTCTAAGAACCAAGGGGCTTACCCAGTACAAGTGAGATTAGTTCTGTTTCCAGACACCAGACAGGAAGAGAGGGTGGTACAGTCAGATTAACCCACATCCACCATTGGTTTGGTCATCGGCATTTCACCCAGTCAGATGATGTTGCTCCCCTCCTGCAGGGATGCCCTTGTCACTTCTGATAACTGATCAGCATAGAGTTGTGACCATCTTTCAGCTTCAAGGATACATATCTTAGATAACTATTTTCTCAGACATTGTTTCCTAAAACAGGACACCATACCACAGTGGCTGGGTCTGAACTCATGCTGACTCACAAGGGAACAAGACCACAGAGATGTTCTTAGAGGGTGAACTCAAAATTCCACAAGCTCTGCCTCCTGGCAGCTGATCATGGAGTAAACCTAGCTGCCCTGCTGCATATTGGCTTCAAGTTTAACAATACCAAGTGCTCTTGAGGATGTGAGTTGAGTAATCTGTAAGCTTTAGAGAATGCTGGTAGGAGTACAAGTTGCTTACACACTGGCCTTGAAACACAATTTCATATCTAGCAAAGTTCAAGATGTGAATTTACTTGTACTCACTAATTCCACTTCCTAAGTATATGCTCAAGAAGAGCATGTTAGAATGGACTTGAGGATATGGGGAGGGGGAAGGGTAAGCTGGGACAAAGTGAGAGAGTGGCATGGACATATATACACTACCAAACGTAAAATAGATAGCTAGTGGGAAGCAGCCGCATAGCACAGGGAGATCAGCTCGGTGCTTTGTGACCACCTAGAGGGGTGGGATAGGGAGGGTGGGAGGGAGACGCAAGAGGGAAGAGATATGGAAACATATGTATCTGTATAGCTGATTCACGTTGTTATAAAGCAGAAACTAACACACCATTGTAAAGCAATTATACTCCAATAAAGATGTAAAAAACAAAAGAAGAGCACGTTCATGGAGGTATTGGCAGAAGAAGGGGAAATGGTCGAAATGTCCTGCAATGGAGAATGAGTACATAAATTATGATACAGTCATGCAATGGGTTAAAATTCAGCAGTGAAAATAAGTGACAAAGAGGTACACTTGCCAACATGGATAAATCTCACAAACAATGTTGAACAACAACAAAGGCAAGTCATAGAAGAACACATGCAGTTTGAGGCCATATACATCATTTCAAAAATGTGAAAAACTGAACAATATATGGCTAAAGGATATGTACATGTGTGGTAAATTAATAAACACAAGGGAATAATAAACACAGACTTCAGGGTCCTAGTTAGCACTTGAGGGGGTGGAGAGAACTGTGATCAGAGACAGGCATGTGGGAGGCTCCAAAGGTATTGTTAACTTTATATAACATAGAGAACAAAGTGTTTGTTTTATTCTTCTTTAAACCAAACATAGGCATTTTATGTTTTGCCAACACCCATCTACAAACACACATATATATAATTTCATAATTAAAAAATTTTCAAAGAATCATTTAAGTAGGGAGATGAAGAACCATTTGCATAAGAATCTCAGGGGCTTTCTGAGAGAGGAAAGACCAAAATATCACCTCCTCCCTAAATGTTCTCTACAAACAACCACAGATATTTGTGGCCATGTCATCAGATGCTCGGAGAGCTTCCTCACGTGAAAGGCTTCCTGTGGATGACGAGACCCCCACATCTTCCAGCAGTTTTATCTCCAAGTCTCTCCTCTCCAGGCAACCATGCCTCTTGTTTACCTCTTCCAACTTCTTTTTTCCTTCTCTCTTCCTTTCTTCACCTACTTCCCTGATTTTTTTTTTTAACTTTATTCTCTACTTGTGAAATCTTAAAGCTCAAAGTAATAAAGAAAGATTAGGTAGGAAGAAGAGAAAAAGAGGAAGAAGTACTTCCAAAACAAGTTCTAAATATACTCACTGTGTCCCTGTAGGTATTTGAGGGGGTGGAGCCTCCCTTATTAAGTATAGCAGATATTATAGCAGGACTTATCAGAGTCTTTGAAAATCTAAGAGGAAGATTATAGTACGTTGTTTATTTCCAAATTTGTTTGACAGAAAATTTTCCTGTTTTTCAAATGCCTGTCTTGGATAATACTATGTTCAGTGGGAAAATTATGGGAAATATGGAGTTTGAATTATGACGAAGAATGTTCTCACAGAAAAGGAGGAGTTAAACATACTTTTTCAACATTACATATTGGTCACAAAATACTTTAATTGGATTCTCCTACTTTCTACAATGGATTCTTTGTTGATATGGATAATACAAATTCTTGATGGTAAATATTACAGTTTAGTGAGTACTCTCTCAACATAATCACCTTTTAAAAATTTTTTATATCATGCTTTCTCCCCCACTACTGAATGAGTCCCTACTCTATATTAGAATATTAGTGCTAGGGACATAATAGTAAACTATAGACATAATTACTGATCTCATGGAATTTACATGTAAGAAAACAATTGTTAGAAATTAATCACTCCTCTATTAAATGCACTTAATATAATAGTAAAACAAGGAACAAAATTTTTAAAGGCAACTTGAGTGTAATTTTTAGTCCCAAGTATATTTTTATCAAATTATTAAAACTCTATGCAGGTAAAAGCCTGAATTAGTTACCTGGGTATTCATTACATATTTGAATTCCCCATAGTAAAAAATATTGAATAGGGAAGGAAAAATCATCATATGATGAAAATTTCATTTAGAGCTTTTGATTCAGTCTCTGCTCAAACATCCCTCTTCTGTTAATAGCACTACATTGATCACCCATGACAGCAATGTCTTTACCCATCTAAGATTTTAATTTTGTATTTGTGTTTTATGACCTGATGTTCTATGCAAATACCATTCAAACTATGAAATAAAATTGCCAATGTCTTTGAGACTCTAAGATTTAATGCAATTGATGAAAATAATGTTGGAAAAATACTATAAACACATCCCATAAAGAAATGAAAATCTGTCAGAATAAGAATTGTTAGCAAATAAAGGGATATCTTTATAAGAATAACAAAATAGATTATTCACGGGTGAATTATTAAGACAGATGCTTGAGAAATTTGGTATGCTCTCAAATATGTTTTTAGAAAGGATTCTTTAAGTTCATTCTGCAAAAACCCAATATAAAGGCAGTTATACTCTAACACATTTTTTTGTAAAATTCTATACCGAAAGAGTCAACTCTTTTGCTTTACTCTTTGTTCAACAAACAAGAGCACAACTGAAACGTAATCTAAATTTTGTTAAACATGTGTATTTTTAGAATTTTCCATTTCATCTGTCAAGAAAACATCCAGTCAACCTTGTTTATCACTATTTATTATGGATTTCCCCCCTATCTTAAAGGTATTCACTTTAAAAGTCACAGTGAAGTTTGGAGCCCTGTTTTCTCAGTAAATGAGTTCCTTATTCTGGTGTTGGAAATTGTAGCTAGCTGACTTAGCCATGTGCCTGAGATTGTTAAAATATTGAATCTTTCATCTTTAATAGGATGATATTTGGTTCCAAGTGCTATGCTCTTGACACCAGAGCAATGAAAACAGCAAGTCTCTCTGTAGGTTGAATATTGACTCCCCAAAGATGTCTATGTTCTAATCCTTGGAACCTGTGGATATGTTATTTTACATGATAAAAAGAACTTGCAGGTAGGATTACATTAAGGATCTTAAAATGCAGGAGAGGATCCTGTATTATCCAGGTGGGGCCCCGTGTAATCACAAAGGTCCTTAGAAGAGGGAGGCAGGAGGGTCAGAACATTTATAGAAAATGTAAGGGTGGAAGCTGAGTTCAGAGAGAAGAGATTAGGCTGCAGGTCTTGAAGGTGGAGGAAGGGGCCACGGGGCAAGGGATGCAGGCAACCTCTAGAAGCTGGAAAAGGCAAGGAAACAGAGCCTGGAGCCTCCTGATGACATGCAGGCCTTGTGGACCCATTTTAGACTTCTGACCTCCTGAATTGTAGGAGAGACTCTCTGCCTTGCTTTAAGGCACTAATTTGGTGGTCATTTGCTACAGCAGCAAGAGGAAACCGATACAGTCTTATCTGAAATTTTTATGCTTTCTGCTTTGCTGAAAACTTCACCTTCCCCTGCCCATTTTTCCCTTTTAGGGGAAGCTTGGCAAGGAGCAGAGAAATGGCTTTCCTTTTCTAACCATCCCTTTTATGGGTCAGTTCAAAAGTCTTTTCCTCCTTGAGGCCTTAAATCTATCGCCTGGCCTCTCCTATCAGGTTGCTTTTATTTACAGTGGCCATAGGTCAATTCTGAACGTGCAATGGGATGAAATTAATAATTATGCTACAACAAGGACAAACTGGAACAGTGCTGGGACATATGGTCACCCTACATATATTTCCACTGCAGTCCTCATTTTGTCTCCTATTTAAATTACCAGTAAATTCTTGTCTTTCTTCACATCTCCTTCCTCCTTCTGTTAGAAGTAAGAGAAGCTTTACTCTTCACCTGTATTCTCCATAACATATCCATCACCATCATTGCCTGTATCATCATCACCATCAACACTATCACTTTCATGGTCTTTACAGTAGTTGAATCTTCCATCATACTTACTATATCTCTGGTACATAGTCACATTACGTGTAATAACTCAGTTAATCCTTGCAACAACTATAGGAGTATGGTACTATGTTATCCTCGTTTTAGAGAGAAATTATTTGAGGCTTGGAGAGGCTAACGTGCTCAGGGTCACACAATAGGAGGTGGCAGGACCAGGATTCAGTTGCAGACAATTTGGTTTCTTTATCACTATTGCCCCCAAATAGGACTTCTCATAGAGGAGGTGTAAGTAGTCATTTGAAAAGTAAGGGACACCTAGATTCACATGCTTATACCCCTAATTCTGAATTTTAGTAGAAAAAAGCATTTAGGAAATAAACAGTAATTTCAGTATAATAATTTGTGTTCTATCTATTGCAAATATTAAAAAACAAAACAGGTACGCACACAAAATGTTGCCCCTGGGCTTCTAATAAATTAAAATTATTAGAATTGATTTGGGGAAGTGAGAGTTATTGGAAGGAACATAACACATTTTTGTTTATTTTCCAGTTTTGTTGAGTTATATATAATTGACATACAGTACTGTCTATGTTTAAGGCATATGGCATAATGATTTGACTTACATATATTGTGAAATGATCACTACAATAAGTTTAGTTAACATCCTTCATCTCATATTGAAAGAAAAAGAAAAAGGGTTTTTTGCCTATGATGAGAACTCTTAGGATCTACTCTCTTAATAACTATCAAATATACCACACAGCAGAGTTACTATAGTCATCACGTTGTACATTGCATCCTCAGTATTCATTCATCTTATAACTGGTAATTTATACCTTTTGATCACCTCTATCCAATTCCCCCACCCTGCTCCCCCCACTACTGGTTACCACAAATCTCCTCTCTTTTTCTATGAGTCTGGTTAGGGTTTGGTGGCAGGGGGTGGGGGTAGTGTTGGTTTGTTTTTAGATTCTCCAAATAAGTGAGATAATACAGATTTTGTCTTTCTCTGCTTAACTTACTCCATTTATCACAGTTTACGTCAGAGGTCTCAAATGGCAGGATTGCCTTCTTTTTGTGGCTGAATAATATTCTATTTTGTGTGTTTACATATCACATTTTCTATATCTATTTATCCATCAATGGAAACTTAGGTTGCTTTCTTCCAAGCTATTGTAAATAATGCTTGCTATGAACTTGGAAGTGCAGATATCTCTTCCACATAGTGTTTTCATTTCCTTCAAATATATTCCTAGAAGTAGAATTGCTGGATCATATGGTAGTTAAATTTTTAATTTGTTGAGGAAACTCCATACTGTTTTCCATAGTGGCTGTACCAATTTACAACCCTACCAACAGTGCACAAGGACTACTTTTTCTCCACATCCCCTCCAGTATTTATCTCTTGTCTTTTGGATGCTAGCCATTCTAACAGGCCTTAGGTGTCATCTCATTGTGGTTTTTGATTTTCATTTCCCTGATGGTTAGTGATGTTGAGCACCTTTTTATGTACCTGTTGGTCATTCGTACATCTTCTTTGGAAAAATGTCTATTCAGTTCTTTGTCCATTTTTATATTGCATCTTTTTTTGCTATTGAGTTCTATGAGTTCTTTATATTTTTTTGTTGTTAGTCTCTTATCTGTTTTATGGTTTACGAATATTTTCCCCATTCTGTATGTTGTCTTTTCATTTTGTTCATTGTTTCTTTTGCTGTGCAGAAGCTTTTTAGTTTGTTATAGTCCTACTTGTTTACTTTTGATTTTGTTGCTGTGCTTAGGTGTCATATCCAAAAATAATCATTGCTAAGACTGATGTCCTATTGCCTATGTTTTCTTCTAGGGGTTTTATGCTTTCCAGTCTTACATTTAAGTCTTTAATTCATTTTGAGTTGATTTTTGTTAGTGGTGTAAGATAGGTGATCATTTCATTCTCTTACATACGAATATCCGATTTTCCCAGCTCTGTTTATTGAAGAGACTGTCTTTTCTCTGTGGAGTTTTCTTGGCTCCCTTGTCAAATATTAGTTGACTGTATATGTATGGGTTTATTCTATTCCATTGATGTGTGTGTCTGTTTTTATGCCAGTACTGTATTTTGATTACTATAGCTTTATAATATAGCTTGAAACCAGGAAGTGTGATGTCCCCCACTCTGTTCTTCTTTCTCAAGATTGCTTTGGCTATTTGGGTTTTGTGGTTCCATATAAATTTTAGGATTGTTTTTTATACTTCTGTTTAAAAAAATGCTACTGGAGTCTTGATAGGAATTACATTGAATCTATAGATGGCTTTGAGTAGTATGAACATTTTACCAATATTAATTCTTCTCTTCAGTGAAAACAGAATAACTTTCTATTTATTTGTGTCTTCAGTTTCTTTCATCAGTATCTTGTATAGTTTTCAGTGTAGAGATCTTTTACCTCCTTGGTTAAATTTATTCCTAAGTATTGATATTTTATTGATTTATGCTACTGAAAATGTGATCATTTTCTTTATTTCTTTCTCAGATAATTCATTGTTACTGTGTATAAATACTACTAGTTTTTGTATGTTTATTTTGTATTATGCAACTTCACTGAATTTGTTGATTAGATCTAATGGGGTTTTTTGGTGCTGACTTTAGGATTTTCCATATATCAAATCATGTTATCTGCAAATAGAGACAATTTTACTTACTACTTTGCAATTCTGATGCTTTTTCTTCCTTCCTTCCTCCCTTCCTTTCTTCCTTCCTCTTTTTCTTCCTTCCTCCCTCCCTACCTCTCTTTCTTCCCTTCCCCCCCACCCTCTCTTTTTCTTTCTCTTGCTTAATGGCTCTGGCTAGGTTTTTCACTACTGTATTGAATAGGACTGGTAGAAGCACACACCTTTGTCTTGTTCCTGATCATAGAGGAAAAATTCTCAGACTTTCACCATTGAGTATGATGTTAGCTGTGGGCGTGTCATATATTCCTTCTATACCTAATTTGTCAAGAGTTTTTGTCATGAATGGATATTGATTTTTTTTCAAAGCTTTTTCTTTATCTATTAAGATCATCACATATTATTTTTCTTTGATTCTATTAAGGTGATGTATCACATTTATTGATTTGTGTATGTTAAACTGTCCTTGCATCTCAGGGATAAATCCCACTTGATCATGGTAAATGGTCCTTTAAATGTGCTGCTGCATTCAGTTTGCTAGTATTTTATTGAGGATTTTTGCATATGTATTCATCAGTGATACTAGCTTGTAATTTTCTTTTCTTGAGAGTCCTTTTCTGGCTTTGGTAACATGGTAATGCTGACCTCCTAAAATGAGTTTGGGAGTATTCCCTCCTCTCTGATTTTTTGGAAGAGTTTGAGAAGAATTGGCATTAATTCTTCTTTAAATGTTTGGTGAAATTCAACAATGAAGTCCTCTAGTCCTGGGCTTTTCTTCACTGAGGGATTTTTGATTACTGATTCAATCTCCTCAATAGTAATTGGCCTGTTTGTATTTTCTGTGTCTTCCTGATTCAATCTTACATTTTATATTTTGAAAAAGCGTCCATTTCTTCTAGGTTGTCCAGTTTGTTGGCATTTAGTTGTTCATAGTAGCCTCTTATGATCCTTTGTATTTCTGTGATATCAGTTGTAATGTCTCCTTTTTCTTTATAATTGTGTTGATTTGGGTCCATTTTTTCTTGGTTAGTCTAGCTAAAGGTTTGTTGATTTCATTCATCTTTTCAGAGAACCAGCTCTTAGTTATGTTAATCTTTTACATTGTTTCCCTCTTCTTGATTTCACTTATTTCTGCCCAAATTTATCATTTTCTTCCTTCTGCTAACTTTGGCTCAGTTGCTGTTGTTTTTTTTCCCTAGTTTCTTGAGACATAGAGTTAGGTTATTTGAGATCTTTCTGTTTTCTTAATGTAAGTGTTTATTGCTAGGAGCTTCCATCTTAGAACTGCTTTTTCTGCATCCCATAAGTTTTGGTATGTGTGTTTTCAATTTCATTTGTCTCAAGATACTTTTCAGTTTCCTCTTTAATTTCTTCTTTGATTCATTTGTTGTTCAGGAGAGTGTTATTTAATTTCCATGTATTTGTGAGTTTTCTAGTTTTCCTCCTGTTAATGACCTCTAGTTTCATACCATAGTAGTTAGAGAAGATACTTTGTATGATTTCAGTCTTCTTGAATTTACTAAGACTTGTTTTGTGGCCTAACATTATGGTCTGTCATATAGAATGTCTCATGTGTGCTTATGAAGAATGTGTATTCTGCCGTTGTTGAATAGAATGTTTTGTATGTCTGCCAGATCCATTTTGTATATAGTGCTATTCAAATCTATTTCCTTGTTGATTTTCTGTCTAGATAATCTATTCATTGCTGAGGGTTGGGTATCAAAGTCCCCAACTATTACTGTATTGGTGTTTATTTCTCCTTTCAGCTCTGTTAGATTTTGCTTTTTATAATTAGGTATTCTGATGTTGGGTACATAAATATTTACAATTGTTAAATCTTCTTGAGGGATTGTCCCCTTTATCATTATGTAATGATCTTCTTTGTTTCTTTTTACCATTTTCAGTTTTGTCTGATGTAAGTGTAGCAATGCCTGCTTTGGGGGCGGGGGTTACCATTTGCTTGAAATATCTTTCTTCATCCCTTCACTCTCAGTCTATGTGTGTCTTTAAGGCTAAAGTGACTCTTTTGTAGGCAGCATATCATTGGATCTTGTTTTCTATCCATTCAAACATTCTAAGTCTTTGGAGAATTTAATCCATTTACATTTAAAGTAATTATTAATAGGTAAGGACTTACTATTGCCACTTTGTTAATTTTTTTCTGACTGTTTTATAGATCCATTTTTCTTTTTTCTTATCCTGCTGTCTTTTTTTGTATTTCATGGCTTTTAGTATCAGTATGCTTTGACTACTTTATCATGTTCTGTTGTGTAATTACTACAGGTTTTTCCCTGTGGTGACCATGGCGCTTACATAAATATTTCAAAATTATAACACCCTATTTTAAACTGACAACAACCTAACTTTGATAACATTCCTAAACTTTACACTTTTACTTCTCCTCCCACCCACATTTTAGGTTATTGATGTTATAGTTTACATATTTTAATATTGTATATCCAATAACAGGTTATTATGGTTACTTTGCTACATTTGTTTCTTAACTTTTAGAATTGTAAGTGAATTATCACCACCACTACCATATTACATATTTCTTCTGAGTGGTCAAGTCTGCTTTTGAAGCTCTCTATTCAGTTCTTCAGGTCAGTCATTTTATTTTTCAGCTGTGGGATCTCTGTTTCATTTTTTGGATAGTTTCTATTCATTTGTTTAACTTCTTTTGTTCATGTATTGTTTTCTTAAATTTGTTTAGTTGTCTGTGTGTTCTTACAGTTCACTAAACTTCTTTAAGAGAATTATTCTGAATTTTTTGTGTGACAGTTCCTAGATCTCCATTTCTTTAATGTCACTTATTGGAGCTTTATTAGTTTCCTCTGGTGGAGCCATGTTTACCTGATATTTTGTGATTCTTGATTTCTTTCATTGGTATCAGCACATTTGAGTAAGTGGTCTCTTCTTTCAGACTTTACAGCTTTACTTTGGCAGATATTTCTTCACCAGTCAGCTCAGTTTGTGTTTCTAAATGTGTCCACTTGTAACATCCTTGGGCGGATGAAGCTTGCTATCAGGGTCTGTTTTCGGGTGAGGCCACTGCCCAAGCTATGAGCTTGGGGCGGGTGTGTTATTGTCTGAGAAGTGTTGGTTCCACGACTGTGACTGCTGTCTTGGTTCCCTGCCCAAGCAAGTCTGAAGGATGGGTTCTGCAGTTGTGTGGGTTCTCTAGTCAGGCTTACTAGATGGCTGGGACAGAGTCCTATACTCAGTAGTAGGCGGGTCTATGAATTAGCTTCCCTGCCCTGGTGGTAGAGCTGAAGGGGCCCCAGGGCCTGCATGGCTCATTGTTTGGGGACCTGAATCAAGCAAAACTATGCACTGAGTTCCCTGGCTAGACGAGAACACCAGTTTTGCTCTGCAAAGGGAGAAAGCCCTGGGCTGGACACTCTGTTCAGGTGCCACTGTAAGCAGGGATGTTGGATGGGCTGTGCAGCTTCCCATGTGCTCTAGTTAAGCCTGATCAGATGAGCTGAGAGCTATCTTCAGCAAGGGGTGGAGCCATGGATTAGTTTCCCTTCCCAGGTAGAGTGGGAAAATCGGCTCCAAGATTGGAAAGGCTTTCTGTCTGTGGTCTTGACTCAAGCTGACCCATGCACCAAGTTTTCTGCCTGAAACAGGACACTGGCTTGGCTTTGCAAACAATCAGCTCTACCTGCCAGACTCTCTGCTCAAGTGTTGCTGGGCTGTGCAAATTTCCAGGTGCTACAACCAGGCTTTCTGGTCAGGCAGGGTTGGGAGCTATACTTAGCAGTGCACTGAGCTACGACTCAGACCCTCTCTTCCCCACTCCGAACCTGGGTAGGGGCAGACCAGGCTCCAGAGCCAGCAAGGTCCTTATTTGAGCACCTGAATCAGGCAGACCTGCATCCCACCAAGTTCCCTGGTCTGACTGCACCACCATCTTGGTTCTACAGATGAGCAAAGCTGCTGGTTGGGTCTTCTTGAGTGCTGGAAGTGAGGAGTCAGTTTGTCAAGATCCGAGTGCTGGTTTGTTGCAAACCCCTCCTCCCTTCTCCATCACAGTCAGATTCTAAGTGGTCAAGCCTGGAAGATCCACCAGTTAATTTCCAGGGGGCGAGACTGGAGTTGGGGCTTCCAAGAAATAACTCACAATGCTGGTGGATGTCCACCCTGGGCTCTCTTTTCCCACCGGAGGAACTGTAGGCTCAGGGGTGTTGGGCGGCCTAGGGGAGGGGCAATGAGGTCAGCATGTAGCGGCTCCTCTTACCCTTCGAATGCAGTCTGTCCTGGTCTCTGTGTTGCAAGGGTGTGCTTCAGTCTCACCCCTGTGTTCTAGGGTTTTCTCAGTGGTGTCTTGTCCATGAACAGTTGTCAGTTGTTTTTCTCATGAGAGGGAGCAAAATCAAGAAGGACATATGTTGCCATCTTGGTGACATCTTTCCTGCATTTTTAAGTTGCTTTTTGATTAGCAGTTAACCATAGTGTCTATAAGTGGAGCTGGTTTAATAGGTCACATGGTTTCCATGTGTCCTTGACAACAACTAAACAGAAAGGACATTTTTGCCGAAGCTTCAAGGAAAAGAGAGGTAACATTTAATTAGAAAATATGATACTTTTATATGGCTTATTAGATGAACTCTTGCCAAATTTGAGGCAAGTCATGTTGAGAAAGAGCTCTGGCCTGGAACTGCCAGCCAAATGTGTGATGTCTTCTACTGCTTAGTAAACAGAATAACCATTGATTTTGATTATCCACACACTAATGCCAAGAAAAATCACAGGCCTAAAAAATAAAGTTGGACTCTAAGAAATTAGGTAGAGGATTGATGCTGCTTTTTTCCTATGGAAAATAATGGTTCCAATGTGAACAATGATGTATTTAAGTAAAGGTAAATGCAGTCTACTGATTTAGTGATATGAAGGGTAGAAACAGACTTACCAGAATGAAGATAGGACTTGTGTATGAGCATGATTTGATTTCCTAAAGATGGATTCTTTCAAACATTAGATTATTTGATATAAAAAATGAATATAAATTTACTTGAATATTAATGCCTTTAGTGGATACATAATCATTTAATTAAATGATAATTAAGTGGCTATAAAACCTATTCTTTTTCTTCTTATAATTGTTAGAGCAACTTAAATCAGCTTTAATCGTTTAGGCTATTCCAAACTTTTAAAAACCCCAAACTAAACATATTTCTAAAATGTGTCTTGATAATTTCAACTATTTACCAATGAAATTATTCACATATCCCAATATAGTTTTATTTGGTACACGTTGTACTGAGTAGAAAACATTATATTTCTCATGGAATGATTTATGTATGTATACTCTCATTAGAAGTATGGCTAAAATATGCATATATGTAAAATAATCTTTCTCAGATAGATACTATTCAATTAATGAACTCAAATCCCAAGGGAAGTTTGAGAATCTAGAAAGCTTCAATTTTACAGAGAAACAGATGTGATTTTATTGAAACTTAGAAGAGATGTGATTTTATTGCTGTCTTCTGTCTTGATGAGAAATACAAAGCATGTATCTAAGACCTTGGAATAATTGATGTCCTATCTTGATTTAAGCCCTGCAGAATATCAGATTCCTGTCCTCCTCCACACCTCCAGGGAGCTACTCTTTCTGAAAAAAAGTTCAGAAGCTTTTTTAATGCATGACTGTGCTCAGCCCTGTCCTGTGGGAGGTGTGGAGGAAGAAAGGAATTTGTCTGGGGGAGTTGAAAAATATTAAAAAACAAAACACAACACAGTAACAACATTAAAAAAAAAAACACTAATGTTGTGATTTGGCTTAAGAATGCTAAAGAGATGGGTTTGTAAACCAGGATTTAGTAATTTTCCAGTGCCCTGATGCATCTACTCCTATTCCACATATTGGAACTAAAAATAAAGATACTATTTGAAAAACTCAGTTTTAGTTTTAGAGTATGGATTTAAAATGTGTATTGCTCTTTTTCATTACAGCTGACATATTTGAAGTGAGAATGAGATAGCCAACCCCCTCCCCCTGACAGTAAAGGCCATATTACACCAAACTAAACCATAGCATTTTATAACTGGAGAAGTCTTCAAGTCTTAGCTTTTTATCCATGGTATCTGCTTCTCTTAAACTTGGGAACTGTTCCATGGAATGCAAATAGAGTTGTTGTGGAAGAAAAAATTCAGTGTTTCACTTCCAAGTAGAAAGAAAATGCAAGATGCTTGCATTATATATTCCATGAGGGACATTAACCAAGTAAGGGGGAACAGGTGGAATTTTAAAGATATATTTAATTTAACTCAGTATATCCAAAATATTAATTTAACATGTGCCTTCTTTGTTCTCATAAGTCTTGGAATTCCTGTGTGCCTTTTCCCTCATGCCACACCTCAGTTTGGACCAGCTACATTTCAAGTGCCCTGGAGTCACATATGGGTGGTGACGGCTGTGTTAGCACAGCTCTAGGTTTGTAAAACAGCGGGTTAATACACACAGGGGCTTCTTTACTGAAGGACTTTTCGTGGCCATTGACACGCTAATGTACACCAGGCACACTTCACATCTCCTTAGGCAACACCATTTGGGACACACTGCACGACACCCTGCGGCACTCTTAGGGGAGAAAACCTCTTGATGCAGCTGGATTCTGAAGCCATGGCTAACAAATGACTTTCAGCCCTGGATTTTACTCCCACTCTGCCATTTGCTAGGGATTCAGCATTGTACCAGATACTTAACCTTTTTTAATTTGTCTCCTTATCTGAAAAATGGAACTTTGACCAATGACATTGCAGGACTGCTCTGATGACTAAATGGGAGCATTCGTAAAGCACCGTGAGAAGTCCTGGGACACAGCAGATACCAAGGAAATGTATTACGTATGCATTTTCTATGTATAGTTATTATATCAGAAGGGACAGGTTATGTGTAATATATTAGAAACTTATGTATAAGCTTATCGTGTTGAAGGAATCCTTATTAGTAAAACTTTTCAAGGAACTCAATTTAGAATTATGTTGGTTTTTTTTCCTATGTAAATAT
Organism: Platanista minor; assembly: GCA_004363435.1. Classification (NCBI taxonomy): domain Eukaryota; kingdom Metazoa; phylum Chordata; class Mammalia; order Artiodactyla; family Platanistidae; genus Platanista; species Platanista minor. The sequence continues at coordinate 25,605 of RJWK010002733.1, forward strand.
ATATATATATATATTTAAGCTGAAGTACAGTTGATTTACAATGTTGTGTTTCAGGTGTACAAAAGAGTTATTCAGTTACACACACACACGTATATATGTATATCCATCCGTGCAACTATCTATATTCTTTTTCAGATTCTTTTCCATTACAGGTTATTACAAGATATTGAATATAGTTCCCTCTCTACTATACATAAAATAGACAAAGAACTTTGTTGTTTCAAATCTGCACTTAGAAGCCTTAGGTGTAAGAGATCAGAGGTGGGGTCTCAGAGACCCATGGCTCCATGCTTTCCCCTCTACCTTTGGCCAGAAGAACTCTTTAATCATTAGATGTTAGATGAGTTTCCTTTTGACAAAAAATATACACAGTTAAAGCTAATTGGTAATCTAAAATAATAGGGAATTTAAGAATGGAGTAAAATATATTCCCAAGCCTGCAAAAAAGTTCCATTTATTAGAGGTTAATTGCCTTGTGAAGTAGATTGCTATGAGAAATAGTCACTTACATTAACAGGTTACTTTTGTTTGTGAAAAAGGGAAACGCGTTATATTCTAGCGGAATGCTGCGCAATGAGCACCACGAATTAGATAAAAGAATTTGCTGCTGGGATGGTCCACATTCCACAAGCTACAGAATCAACAATTCAGTACTATCGGGTTGGCCAAAAAGTGCCTTCGGTTTTTAAGTAAACATAAAAGACAGTTTTCATTTTCATCAAGAACTTTATTGAACAACGTAGTCACGCTTTTGTTTCAGTACCTTCTGCCATTTTACAGGCAACTTCATAATTCCATCTTCCTAAAACTTTTTAATTTTTTGAGCAAAGAACTGTTCCAGTTGCCTTTTACAGTCTTTTACAGTCTTGCAGGGAATGGAGATATTTTCCATTAAGAGAATTTTGGAAAGACCGAAATAAATGGAAATCCAAAGGTGAAATGTCTGGTGAATATGGTGGATGAATCAGAACTTAGGGAGGAGCTCATAATAGAGGACTCCCTTCTAATCCCACCATATACACCACATTACCTTCTTTGGATGGAGACTGGCCTTTGGTGGTGTTGGTGATGGTTCATTTCACTTGCCCCATGATCTCTTCTGTTCCACATTATTGTACAGTATCCCCTTTTCATTTCCTGTCACAGTTTGTTTTTAAAACGGAATGTTTTCATTACATTTAAGTAGAGAATCACGTATGGAAATATGGTCAAGAAGGTTTTTTTGCTTAACTTAGGTGGAACCCAAATATCAAAGTGATGAACATAACCAAGCTGGTGCAAATGATTTTCAACACTTGATTTGGGTATTTTGAGTATGTCGGCTATCTCCCGTGTGGTATCACGCTGATTGTTCTCAATTAATGTCTCAGTTTGATCGCTATCAACTTCAACTGGTCTACCCGACTGTGGAGCATCTTGCAGCAAGAAATCTCCGGCATGTAACTTCACAAACCACTTTTGACATGTTCGATCAGTCACAGCACCTTCTCCATACACTGCACATATCTTTTTTTGCATTTTGGTTGCATTCTTTTACCTTTCTTGAAATAATAAAGCATAATATGCCTAAAGTGTTGCTTTTTTTCTTCCATCTTCAGTATCAAAATGGCTACACAAAAATTCACCAATCTTGATGTGTTTCTTTACATGCACGCTGATATGACAGCTTTCGCATACAGTCTAACAAAATTGTTTCGAATAAAGCCAAAGACAACTAAGTGCTACTAGAGCCATCTTACAGAAAAAAAAAACAAATGAAACTTTTTGGCCAACCCAATATTTTTTTTCCTTGAATGAGTACATTTTTATTCATAGACAAATAGAATTTTAAAGGTGGAAGGACATCAGGCATTTATCCCTTATTCTACTTATTTTTATTTAGATATAATTGACATTGTTTTCCACAGTGGCTGCACTTCTTTACATTTCTACCAACAGTGCACAAGGATTCCCTGTTCTCCACGTCCTTACCAATGCTTGTTATTTCTTGTCTTTTTTATAATACCCATTCAACAGGTATGAGGTTGATAGCTCATTCTGGTTTTGACTTGAATTTCCCTGATAATTAATGACTTTGAGCACCTTTTCATGGACCTGTTGTCCATCTATATGTTTTCTTTTGAAAAATGTCTACTCAGATCCTCTGCCCATTTTTAAATCAGATTGTGTGTATTTTTTGCTAATGAGTTGTAATGAGTTCTTTATATATTTGGTCTTTATATATTTGGATGTTATCACCTTATCAGATACATGGCTTACAAAATGTTCTCCCATTCTGTAGGTTGCCTTTCCAGTTTGTTTATGGTTTCCTTTGCCATGCAGAATCTTTTTTAGTTTGATGTAGTCCCACTTGTCTATTTTTGTTTTGTTGCCTTTGCTTTTGGTGTCAATTCTAAAATATCACCACCAAGACAGCTGTCACGTAGCTTACTGCATATGTTTTTTTGCTAAGAGTTTTATGGTTTCAGTCTTATGTTCAAGTCTTTAATCTATTTGTAGTTAATTCTTTTGTATGGTGTAAGATAGTGGTCTAGTTTCATTCTTTTGCATGTGGCTGTTCAGTTTTCCCAACACCATTAATTGAAGAGTCTGTCCTTTTGTCACTGTATATTCTGGGATCCTCTGTCATAAATTAATATGTAGATTTATTTCTGGACTCTATTGTTCCTCAGATTTATGTGTCTGTTTTTAATGCCAGTGTCACACTTTTTGATTACTATAGCTTTGTATTATAGTTTGAAATCAGGGAGTGTGCCTCCAGGTTTGTTCTTGCTCAAGATAGCTTTAGCTGTCTGAGGTCTTTTGTGGTTCCATACAAAATTTAGGATTGTTTGTTCTATTTCTGTGAAAGACGCCATTGGAATTTGGATAGGGATTGTATTGAGTCTTTAGATTGCTTTGTGTTGTATGGATACTTTAACAATATTAAGTCTTCCAATCCATGAGCATGGGATATCTTTCCATTGATCTGTGTCTTCTTCAATTTGTTTTATCAGTGTCTTACAGTTTTTAGTGTACACCTTTTTGGTTAAATTTATTCCTAGGTATTTTATTCTTTTTTTGTTAATTTCTCTTTCTGATTGTTATTAGTGATAGAAAGGCAACAGATTTTTGTTGACATTTATATTGACTTTATATCCTGCAACTTTACTAAATTTGCTTATTCTAATAGGCAGCAGCTTTTAAAATATGAAAATATATATAGTCCTGTGGGACCACAAGCATAAATCCTACTGGCCATCAGAGCCAGGTGATCTGGAGCCATCTTCTGGAAAGCGGTTGCAAAACTTGGGGCATGAGATGAGTGTGCAAGCCCCTTTCCAGGAGATACTGGCAACCTGGAGTGAGGCAGAGGGAAGCACACAAATGGTGTCTGCTTGGCCTCCCTCCCCTACACTTCAGTAGACCTGTAGATATACGCAAAGTCAGAAGCCTGCCCCTTAGGTTGCAGCTCCAGGACAAGCAAATAGGCCTCTTTCCCATAAAGACTGGGGGTGTGTTTCAGTCTGCTGTCTGCGCTGTTCCCTGGTGGTGGTAACCAGCTAAGAACGGTCTCTCCATTTGTTACAGTCCCATGAAACCCATGAATGAAAGCCCCATTTGCTACCAGAGACAGGCAGTCAAGGGGCAACCCCTGGTTGACAGACAGAAAAACTGGGCCACCAGACATGTGTACAAGCTCCCTTCTGGCAGGTACTGTCACTCAGGAGCTCAGCAGAGGGAGAGAGTGAAAAGAGAGTGCCAGCCTTCTGAAGTCTCTGGAGCAGATTAGAGGTGGCCCTTAGATGTGTGTTTAATAAGCAGCCTGCCCCTCAGGCTGCAGCTATGAAGATGAGCTAATGTAGCATTCACAGAAAGACGGGGCACAGCAGTCTCTGGTCTCTTGCTGGGCCCTGAGGGTGGTAGCCCGTTAAGAACTCTTTCTCTGTTTGTGACAGTCTCTTGGGAATGGTGAGTGTAAGCCCCACTGGCCACCAGAGCCAGGCATTCTAGAGGTGTCCCCTGGGCACCACCTGCAAAAATTGGGGTACCAGATGACGGTGAAATTTCCTTTCCAGGAGATAACATGTGACCTGGAACAAGGCAGAGGGAGCCCACTGTCCTCTGTCCCTGGAGAGTATTTCAATAGGTCCCTAGATGTGTGTTACATTAGATGCCTGTCTCTCAGGTCCATGCTTTAAGATAAGCATAAAATCCTCTTTCACAGAAAGTTTGGGTGCTTTTCAGTCGGCTGCCCCTGTGGATGGGCCCTGGCGTGGGTGCGTCTGTGTTCCATCCCTCTGAGAAGTGTTTCTGTTTGCTATAATCTTGTGGGTCTCATGGACGTGAGCCCGCTAGCTTCAAAGCTAGGTGTTTTGGGTGCTCATCTCTGAGGTGCAGGCCTTAAAAGTTGGGGTGCCCAATGTGGGGTTCAAACCCTTTGCTCGTCAGGGAGAAGCCTGGGGTTTTGAGTTCTGTTCTGATTGTGGGCTGCCACGCCGTGGCTGGGTTTTATGACAAGACTGTGTCTCAGTTTCCCTTACCTGGTTCGATGTGGGGGTTTTTTCTCATTTGCCCAGTGTGTAGGAGTTGCTCAGCTAGCTTTTCAGGTTTTTTCCAGAAAATTTTTTCCACGTGGAGCTGTAAATTCACTGTGTCCATGTGAGGCGGCAAGTTCAGGATCTTCCTATATTACCCTCTTGAACCAGAACCCAGGATTACTTCATTCAATGAAAATTAGACAGAATTGTTTAGAAGTAGCCTTGACTTCACTCATTTTTGATTTTCAAAAGTAAGGAAAAGGATCAAAGTTGAAATTACTGTGATATTTTCACATAAAGTAAAATTCAAGAGGGCATGACAGAAAATTCCAGGTAATATCCAGTCTTCATAGTGGCTTATTTGTAAGACTAGCTTTACAATGAAATTGTACAAATATGTCAATTTAGTAAAAATTAACTGCAAAATTGTACACCTGTGTTGGAAAAGGAATTCCTTTGGTTTGGATTCTTAGGTTCTCAAGAGTCCTACTCCATGTACTTTCTTTCAGGTGAGGCACTATGCAATTCAGAAGGATATGGTACCTTCTTTTGCTAAAAGTGGCACTACCACCTGCTGAAATAGTAGTTAAAATCTGCTTTGACTTATCTTCTGTGCATGGTTTGCTAAATCCTAGCATCTCATTTTTAAATCGGTTACGATGCATTCTTAATTTGAACAACTATCCCTTGGCAATGTTTCCATTCAGTTTGTTGGTATGGAGACCCAGGAAGATGGCCAGTAAATCAAAGAAGTTGGAAATATTTGACCTTACATATGGTGCTCGAGATTTATAACATGGTAGGCCTGTCCCAGTTCAGGCCTCCTCAGCCTTGGCCTGCTAGATTGCAGCAGATTCCTGCCTGTGCATGTTTGGGTGTTTCCGGACTTGATGAAATGTGTTTCATAACTTTTAAAGTAACTAAAAAATCCAAGTAAATAATAGAACACGTTACCACAGACGCCAAAGCAAGCAGTTATTGGTTAAGGGAAAAAATGCCTGGGAAACAGGCCAATGGACTTGTAAAATATAAAAGTTTTGATATAAAGCCATTTTAATGATTAAGATGGGGGTTTTCAGAAGCAAGAGAAAATTTCCCAAACTAACTTTAAAATAACATAAAGCTCCCATATTTTTGGTTACGTTAAATAACATCATAATAAATAACGTAAATAATAAAAAAATAAAGACAACAGAAGTGTCCTGAGGTTAAGGAGATGCATTTTTTTTCTTCTCACATTTTTCCGATATCATTATCAATGTGAGACACGCTGAAGTTTTAACTATAAAGATGAATTATGATAGTTATCTTGTTTGGAGACATTTCATTCAAAGCTCATATCAACAGCTGCTGGTTAAGCACTGATTATGACCTTAAAGGCACCCCCAAATTAAATAGTTTTTATAGTCAGATAGCAATAATACTTACTGAAAGTTTACCACATGCCAGGCTCACTTCCAAGTACTTAACATGCATGTGAACTTAATTTTAATGGTCTGATTATTTAATCCCTATTTTTTCAGATGATAAAAAGGAGGCCAAGAAAAATTAAATAACTTGCCCAGGTTTACCCAATTAATAAGAGATGGAGCCAGGGTTTGAACTCAGACTGAATGACAGGGCCTAGGCCACCCCCACTACTTTCAACTTCTCTCTAAAATAACACATTAAGCAATGACAATGCTGACATCTGTAATATAGATTACATCATTAAACTCCTTTACACAAGGCACCATGGGTGGTTCTGTAGATAGTAAGTGATGTAAAAATGCCCATCACTGTTTGTCCCCTTAAGTGCCTTCAAATCTAACGGGTGTTGATAACATAAATAGCTTTGATACAAGACATAATAAGTATCATATATATTGCTTGAAGTTTTAATGTATTTTTATTGAGATATATTTGACATGTAACCTTATATTAGTTCATGTATACAACATAATGATTTGCTATTTGTATATATGGCACAATTGTCACAATAAGTCTAGTTAACAACCCTCACCATATAGTTACAAATTTATTTCCTTGTGATGGATAACTTTTAAAATTTGCTCTTAGCAACTCCCAAATATGCTACCCAGTGTTATTAACTATAGTCACCATGCTGTATGTTATATGCCCATGACTTATTTCATAGCTGGAATTTTGTAGTTTTGATTGACTTTCTTCACCCATTTTGCCCACCCACACACCGCCTCTGGAAACTACCAATCTGTTCTCTGCACCTATGAGCTGAATTTTTTTTTTTTTATTCATATACAGGTGGTATCACACGGTATTTTTCTTTCTCTGATTTATTTCACCTAGCATAATGTCCTCTTCAAGGTCCATCCATGTTGCCGAAAATGGCAAGATTTCATTTTGTTTTATGGCTGATAGTCCTCTGCGTACGTGTGTATCACGTTTTCTTTATCCATTCATCCATGGATAGACACTTAGGTTGTCTCCCTGTCTCGGTTATTGTAAATAACGCTGCCATGAACACGAGGGTTCATGTCTTTTTAAGTCAGTGTTTTTACTTTCTTTGGATAAATACCCAGAAGTACAGTTTCTGAATCACATGGTAGTACTATTTTTAATATTTTGGGGAACCTTCATCCTGTTTTCCACAGTGACTGCCCCAATTTACATTCTCACCAGTAGGGCACAAGGGTTCCTGTTTCACCACATCCTTACCAACACTTGTTCCTTCTTGTCTTTTGAGAACAGCCGTTCTAACAGGTGTGAAGTGATAGCTCATTGTGGTTTTAGTTTGCAGTTCCCTGATACTTAAGTGATGCTGGGCAACTTATTATGAACCTGTTGGCCGTCTTTATGTCTTTTTTGGAAAAAAATATCTTCATATTCTCAGGCCATTTTGTCATCAGGTTGGTTTTTGCTATTGAGTTGTATATTTTGGATATTAACTATCCCCACATAAGATATATGATTTGCAGTTTTTTTCTCGCATCCCACAGGCTGCTTTTTCAGTTTCTTGATGGATTCCTTTGCTGTGTAGAAGCAGCTTCTCAGTTTGATGAGGTCCCACTTATTTTTGCTTTTATTGCCTTTGGTTTTGGTGTCAAATCTAAAAAATTATCACCAAGACCAATGTCAAGGAGCTTACTGCCTATGTTTTCTTCTAGGAGTTTTATGGTTTCAGGACTTACATTCAAGCCCCTAATCCATTTTGGGTTTTATTTTTGTGTGTGGTGTAAGATAATGATCCAGTTTCATTCTCCTGCATGTGCTGTCCAGTTCTCCCAACACCATTTATTGAAGTGACCGTCCTTTCCCCATTGCGTATTCTTGGCTCCTTTGCCATAAACTAATTGACCACATATGCCTGGGTTTATCTTTGGGCTCTCTATTCTGTTTCTCAGATCTATGTGTATGTTTTTATGCCAATACAACACTGCGTTACTCTAGTTTTCTAATATAGTTTCAAATTATGGAGAATGATGTGTACAGCTTTGTTCTATCTTATGTATTTTTATTCTAAAAATATTATGATTCAGATAAACTCAGAAGGTGAAAGTGGGAAGGAATGGTTAAAAGACTACTTAGCCATTTTCTGGAAATAAGGTAGCATTATTCGGAGTTCTCTGATAGGCATGAAGTCAGAAGTCATAGGTTTGAAACCTTGATCTTGCTCGTTAATTAACCTCTCAGCCTTTTTTGATATCTCTCACAGTTACTGTTGGCATTCAGTAAGAACATACGCACTTTATAGTATGGATTTATTGGGGGGGAAAGATTGAAACTGAATGAATGAGATGAAGCATGAAAGTATTTTTTAGAAGGGTACTGAAATAGATGGAAGGGGATTTTAGACACCCGAAGAGCTTTAGGAACTTTAGGAATGGGAACTAGGACTATGTGATTGGTTCAGCTGGGGTGCTTGCCCAGTGATGGGGACGAGGAATGGTCCAGGGAGGTGAGCACTGTGATTGGCAGCCCTATCAGAACCATGCAGTTCCCAGGAGGGCAGACTGAAGAACAGACGCCAGTTGATCTAAAAAAGAGACCACAAACAAAAGTGCTAAGAAATAAAAATAACAACATTAACAGACGTGAATGAACATTTCCCACGTTCCAGGCATTGTTTTAGGCATATTTCAGGTAGTGTGTAGTACAGTACTTGAAGGAAAGCCCAGGCTATGCACAAAGTATTATCAGAATGTGAGGGAGAGAGAGGGGATGGAGTGAAGTGGGCTCAGATGATGAAGAGCCTGGAATGGAGGGCTAAGGTAGATTTCACTTTATTGACAAGTCAGAGCCAACGCACAGAAAATAACACAGCCAGAGTTCTAGATTAGGAATAAGTAACCTGGATTAAAGAAGGGAGAAACTGGAAGTGGGGAATGTAATAAGCCATTTTAAGTGGAAGTTAAGCAAAGACCTGAATTCAGTAGGTGGTAGTGGGAATGCAAAAGAGAAAACAAACAAAAAACACATGTGAGGCACTGGGAAAGTAGACTTGTGAGCAAATGGTGACTTACATGGCTGAAAAATTCCCCACTGAGGGATTAAATGAATGACGGTGCAATGGCAAAGTCAGAGGGTGAGAACTGCACATACTGAATTGGAGCAGGCAGTCACTTCTCAGAAGGGGATATCAAGCAGGCAATTCCAAATGTGGCACCTCATCTCATGAGGAAAGTTGGGGCAGGGAAAACTCAAGCTTCTGGAGTGTAGATGAAATTGCAGAAGGACAACACACATGAAGAAATGAACACACAACAGACTGATACTTAAATGCTAATGCAAAACATGTATTAGCCAACAGGTTTGTAAAATTTTAAAAATTCAAATTTATTAGGTTTTATTAGGAACACAATTACACAGACTAAAGTTCAGGAATTCATCAGTTATGGTCACCAATATGTGCTTGGCGTTTTAAACTTATTTCTCATGATTCAAATTGATTTACAGGATAGTTGAACTTCATACATAGCTTCATAATATGAACACAACAGGTCTTCCATCCATAAAATTAATGAAAACATATCTTTCATGAAAGGCACATAAAGAATCTAAACTAACACATTTGAAGAATTCTGTTAAGAAATTTCTCTACACTACAAAGAAGAAAAACAAATCCCCCAAATGAAATGGTGATACACACACGCGCACGCACACACACACATACACACAACCACAAAGAGACTTCAACAAAATGACAGCACACAACTAAATTTAGAAACTACTTACCCATGAAGCTTACTGAAAGACTAACTTTTTCAAGATGAGTAAAAAAGAGAAGTAGGGTATGGAATGCTGTTCACTTTGCTGAAACGAGGTCATAGAGACACACCATGAATAATTAAAAAAATGACTATCAAAATTCAGTATCTAGCAGAAATGTAACACTTACTTGAGGATACACACAATCACTGACTTAATTAAATACTGTTACTCATTTTCTAAGTGGAATTGCCCATTTCATTCTCAGAAATAATAGCACAGTTTAAAAAGAAAGAATACAAACTCAAGCAAGTGGAGGAAATTTGAATAATCTAAGGGAAAAAAGTAATTTTAACATAGCGTGATAATTAAATCTGAAACTAGTTACTTACACATATGAATTTAAAGCTTGCATTTTATCATCAGCAGAATATTCAAAGATCTTTCTTATCTTCTAAACAAGGAGCTATCATGTATAGTAGGTACAAGGGATTTCCCAAAGGAAATACGCAAATGAATGTCTCAAAATTCATTATGCTAACTTATTTTTTACCCACAAAAATGCTCTCACACCCACCTAGACTTAGTTATAAATAAAAATGTAGTTATTTAAAGTGTATAAAAATCTGGCATCACCTTTAGGGCAATGCATGAATACCATCCAAATATTAAAATTCAAAGTGAAAACAAAGCAACCGAATAAAAATTAAGAATTTATAATAAGTCTGTAAGTATATCCTCAAAAATCTGAAATCTGTTTTCAAACCAAATCTAATGTAGAATCAGATCAGCATGCATTCTTTTTTTTTTTTTTTTTTTTTTTTGCGATACGTGGGCCTCTCACTGTCGTGGCCTCTCCCGTTGCGGAGCACAGGCTCCGGATGCGCAGGCTCAGCGGCTGTGGCTCACAGGCCCAGCTGCTCCGCGACACGTGGGATCTTCCCGGACCGGGCCACGAACCCGCGTCCCCTGCATCGGCAGGCGGACTCTCAACCACTGCGCCACCAGGGAAGCCCTAGCATGCACTCTTAAAAGAAAAAGTGAAATGCATACAATGTTTAACTGATCCAAAGGCAGGTATACTCATCCACTTCAAGAACGTTTCAATAAAACACATTAAATTTAAAGAACAAATCGTGTTATTAAAATAGTCTGTGCAATATTTGTACAAATAACATAACATTTTTATGATTACAAGTATACATATAATCAAGACAAAGGCTGCAATGTGTCCTAATATTAATTACTGTACTTAAAAATTTACAGGACAGGAACATAAATAAAGCTGTTTAAAACTGTCAAACATAATAGTCTGTCATTCAGTACAAAGTACTTAATATTTCTGTTATTTCCCAAGCCATCACGCTAAAGTCATAAGTTGCCACTCTTAATACCTAAAAGTAATATGGAAAACTAAAGTCATAAATACATGTATACATACATTTGCATATTTACACTTACACAGAAGTCATCAATACACTAGAGTTCAGCTTTAACACTGCCCTTAGTTTCACACTGCAGGACCACCTCTCACATTTAAGAAAGGGCCTTCCATTACTTCCAGTTTAAAAAAAAAAAAAAAAAATTTTTTTTTTGATCAGGTCCCAGACGCATTTCCCAAATACTACATTCTGTGTTGCTGCAAGACTCTAGTGTAGAGAGATCCACATATAAGTACTCATTTGGTTTGAAAATGCATTTTACCATTTATTGCAAAACTCAGAAGAGACCACAATCTTTTAGATTATTTTTTATGATGACATCTGTTACAGCATCAAAGACAAACTGCACATTCTTGGTATCTGTGGCACATGTGAAGTGGGTGTATATTTCCTTCGTGTCCTTTCTTTTATTGAGGTCTTCAAATTGACATTGAATATATGCAGCTGCCTCTTCATATGTGTTTGAGCCTGATATGGGAAAAGGAAAGAAACATAAGGCAAAGTTAAAATGAGTATACCACACTAAGCAACATGGACCTTAAAATACTGAAATCAGTTTCTTGTGTGTAAAATATGTGGACTCTATCATCGTCTTTGCCCTTCGAGAATAAGATAAACTATTTCTTCTAAGTGAAAAATACCCAATGCTAATCACCCTGTAATGACTATAAGTTACCCTTAAAAACAAACAAACAAAAAAACAAAAAGCACGGTCTTCCATGTTCCCCATGATCTTTGTTCCTTCCTCAATCTCCAATTGTCAGAGTCCCTTTTTTTCTAACCCCTTATACTCTACATCCTAACACGGAACCCCTCAGTTTCCTTATGGTGGCGGCACACTGTTTCACTCCTAGCCTAGTGGCTGGATCAAGAAATGTTGGGCGATGCTGATCGGTATTTTTTATTCCCCTTCCTATATATACATTAATTAGCATTTCTCAATTTTTGTATTCAGAAACTGTACAAGGGTCTACAAAATGTGGTTTATGCCTATGAGGTTACAAAAAAGTGAATGACACACTTCTGCTTTCAGGTGACTGACTGAAGACTCCTGAGTACAACACTTTGATACCTGGCAGTATCTAAAGATAATCACACATACTCTGTGACCCAAGTGTTCAGTTTTCCAGGTGTGTCCTTGACAGAACTATATACATACGTTCACCAGAAGACATATAAAGACTGTTAACAGCAGAACTTCTACTTTAGGAAACAACCCAAAAGTTCATTAACTGTAGACTGGCTAATAAATCCTGGTATATATTCATACAATGAGCTGCCATAGAGAAATGAAAATAGAAGAGCCACTGCTACACACAATACTATAGATGAGCTTCATAAACATACTGTTGAACAAATGAAGGCAGACACTAAACAGTATATACTGTAAACAACTGATGTTTAGAAAACAAGTCTGGAAACAATCAAAATTAATCGATGAAGACAGAAGCCATAATAGTGGTTACTCTTTGTGTGAGGAGGTGGGTGGATGGAAGTTGATCAGTTAAGACTGGAAGAGGCATGACAGGGTTTCTGGGGACCTGGAAATGTTCTAGTTCTTGACCTGAATGGTGCATATATCAGTGTTTTCACTTCTTAAAATTCAGTAAGTTTCACATTTGTGCTAAGTATGTGAGTATCTATATACTGTATAGAGTTTATATATGTATACATATGATACTTCAATAGAATGTTCCTTTGAAAAAAACTGTTAATTCTGTCTCTTGCAGTAATAACACGTAAAATAGACAGCTAGAGGGAAGCAGCTGCATAGCACAGGGAGATAAGCTTGGTGCTTTGTGACCACCTGGATGGGAGGGAGGGTGGGAGGGAGGGAGACGCAAGAGGGAAGAGATATGGGAACATATGTATATGTATAACTGATTCACTTTGTTATAAAGCAGAAACTAACACCATTGTAAAGCAATTATACTCCAATAAAGATGTTAAAAAAAAAGAAAAAAAGAAAAAAAATTATATGCCTGGACTTCAAGGTCCTCTGTTACCCAGCCTGCTTTTGGTAAAGCCATTCTAAGACCCTCTGTTCCACACCTGAGGCTCACTCCACGTCAGGAGGAAACCTGTATTCAAAGTACCACCTGTGTTACTGCAGTGCTTCCCCTCCCCTGTACTTCACCAGTTGTTTTCATAGCTTGGCTACTCTAAGTAATGCTGCAATGAACAGAGAGGTGCATGTATCTTTTCCAGAAAGTGTTTTCATTTTCCTCAAATAAATACCCAGGAGTGGAATTGCTGAATCATATGGTAGTTCTATTTTTAATTTATTGAGGAACCTCCATATTGTTTTCCATAATGGCTGCACCAATTTACATTCCCAGCACTAGGGTACAAGGGCTCCCGTTTTTCTACGTCTTTACCAACGTTTGGCATTTCTTTTCTTTATGATAACGGCCATTCTAATGGGTGTGAGGTGATAGCTCATTGTGGTTTTGATCTGCATTTCCCTGATTGTTAGTGATGCTGAGCACCTTTTCACGGACATGTCGACCACTGGTACGTCTTCTTTGGAAAAATGTCTATTGAGATCCTCTGCACATTTTAATAGTGAAATTGTGTTTTTCTTACTGACTTGTATGAGTTCTTTATACAGCTGGCCCTCTGTATCTGTGGGTTCATAACCAGCAAATCTGGAGGACCAACTGTACTGTGCCATTTTATGTAAGGGACTTGAGCATCCATAGATTGTGGTATCTATGGCAGGTCCTGAAACCAATCTCCCAAGGATACTGAGGGATGACTGTACATTTTGGATACTAACCCGTTATCAGATAAGTGTTTTGCAACTATTTTCTCCCATTCCTTAGGCTGCATTTTTATGTTGTTGATGGTTTCCTTTGCTGTGCAAAAGCTTTTTAGTTTGATGATATCACCCAACTTATTTTTGCTTTTGTTGCCTCTGCTTCTGGTGTCAAACTCAAAAAAAAAAAAAAAAAAAATCACGACTGTCAAGCTTACTGCCTGTGTTTTCTTCTAGGAGTTTTATGGTTTCAGGTCTTACGTTCAAGGGTTTCAGGTCTCACGTTCGAGCCTTTAATCTGTTTGGGTTTATTTTTGTGTATGGTGGAGAAAGCAGTCCAGTTTCATTCTTTAGCATGTGGCTGTCCAGTTTTCCTAACACTGTTTACTGAAGAGACTTCTTTCCCCATTGTATATTCTTGGGTCACCTGTCATAAATTACTTGATCATGTATACATGGGTTTACTTCTGGGCGCTCTGTTCTGTTCCTCAGATCTATGTGTCTGTTTTTTTATGCCAGTACCGCACTGTTTTCATTACTGTAGCTGTGTAATATAGTTGGAAATCAGGGCGCATAGTGCCTCCAGCTTTGTTCTTCTTTCTCAAGATTGCTTTAGCTTTTGGGGTCTTTTGTGATTCAGAATTTTAGGACTATTCTCCTTCTGTGAAAAATGCCATTAGAATTTTGAAAGGGATTGCACTGACACTTTAGCAACTTTAGGTAGTACGGAGCTTTTTAACAATATTAATATTCCTCCAATCCATAGGCATGGAATATCTTTCCATTTATGTGTATCCTCTTCGATTTCTTTCACCTATGTTTTAGTTTTCAGTGTACAGGCCTTTCCTCTCCTTGGTTAAATTTATTCCTAGAAATTTTGTTATTTTAATGCAACTGTAAATCTGACTGTTTCAGTTTTTCTTATAGTTCATTACTAGTGTTACAGATTTTTGTATTACTGATTTTGTATGCTGCAACTTTACTAAATTCACTGATCATGCGTTTTAAGTTTTTTTGTGAATCTGAGATTTTCTATGTATAATACCATGTCTTGTGCAAACCGTGACAGTTTTACTTCCTGCTTTCTGATTTGGATGCCTTTTCTTTTTCTTGCTTACACTGTAGTGCTAGGACTTGTAAATACTATGTTGAATGAAAGTGGTGAGACTGGGAAACCTTGTCTTATTCCCTATCTTAGAGGAAACGCTGTCAACTTTTTACTGTTGAGTATGATATCAGCTACAGGCCTTTATTATATTGAGGTACATTCCCTCTGTACCCATTTTGTTGAGTTTTTATCCTAAACAGATGTTGAATTTTGTCAAATGCTTTTTTTTTTTTTTTGCATCTGTTGAGATGATGATCATGTGATTTTTTATCCTTCATTTTGTTTTGCAGACAGTGAACTATATGCTTGCATCCTCAGAATAAATCTCACATAGTTGTGGTGTAATGATCCTTTTAATGTATCGCTGAGTTCAGTTTGCTAATATTTTGTTGAAGATTTTTGCATTTATGCTTATCAGGGATATTGGCCTGTAATTTTCTTTTCTTGTGGCATACTTGCCTGGTTTTCGTAGCAGGGTAATGGTGGCCTGGTAAAGTGAGTTAGGGAAAAGGAGAGAATGCTTCCAATTTTGGAAGAGTTTAAGAAGGACTGCTAACATGTAATTCTTCTGTGTTTGGCAGAATTCACCAGTAAAGCCATCTGGTTATGAACTTTGTTTATTGGGAGGTTTTTGATTACTGATTCAATCTCCTTACTAACATAGGCTGTTCAGATTTTCTTGACTCACGGAAGCTAATATCAACCTCTAAATTAAAAACATGTTTTGAGAAAACAGCATGGCTCAATTTGCTGTATCTATTGTGGGTAGCTAGCTAGCTAGTTAGATTATTGAATCCCTAGAACTACAAGATACATTCCTCAACTTGATTTTAAGTTTTGGAAAAGAATGACTGGGGGAAGGTGACAGATCTTTTCTAACGTGATAGAACTGTCTTGAATAAAGGTTAAGTACAGATGATAATCTGGTTCAATCCTGGAGAGTTGGGAACCTGGTGATATAATTCAAAGGGAGATAAAGGAGATTTGAATAAAAAAAAAACACACACACACGAATTCAGTTGGAGTCTCAGGTGCTAAAAAAACATGGGTAGATTAAACAAGCAGTTGGAAATGCAAGCCTGAGTCTCAACAGAGAAATCAGAGTTGACAACTGAATTTATCATGCTGAGAATAAATATGACTATGAAAGAATGGAGTGCTAGAAGATTATAAGACTGCAGATGGAATCTGGTGACATGCCAAAATGTAAACAGATAAAAAGAGGAGAAGACAGGAGCAGAGAGAGGTAGGGGATAAACCAAGTGAGTAGTCTGGAGGCTACAATGGGTTCTCCTATAGCAAACATAACCAAAGGGATTAAGAGTTGAGGGTGCAACAAGAGGTGACAGCATCAATACTTAGCGTGTGCAATGAAGTTTTTAATTATAGTCTTAACACTGGGACTATGAAAGAATTATGTAATACTCTCTTTGCTCAAAGAGCCTGAGATCAGTGATTCTTACTAACTTGACAACATACGAAAAACGTTTTGAACACAATGCATACCTGACAAAAAAAAGAGCTACCAACTATCTTCTTGGCTGCTCTAAAAATCCCTGTAGTTAAAAAAAAAAGATACACAAGAGGAAAAAATAAAAAATAAAAATCCCTGTAAGTATGTAATATTTGAGGATTGATTTGGGTCCTCTGATAATATTAGCACAAAAGGGCTACTTCACAATAGAAAATGACAAAGATGAACTGAAAGACAGAGGAAAATAAAGGCCAAACTGAGCCACCTTGATTCTGGGTAACTTCAGTCTTGGAATTAGAACTATAAATAATTTTATTCCTAACAAACAAAGCACTAAAAATGTTTCTGAATAAGGTGACTTAGGACACTATGACTTTCAAAAAGAAAACAAAACTTTTAAATAAGTTAATTCTGTGCAATTATTTCAAAGTATAACTTTGCGATACATAAAAAGGGCTGTAGTAATGAGTAGGAGGATCATGCTGATTAGAGACCCTCCTGCTTTGCCACCACCATTGAAAATATATAATTAAATGTATTCTGGTTGTTAATGTTCTGGATGCAGGAGTGCAACAGACTTGGGTCTGGATTTGGACTCTATTGCTTCATTAAATCACAGTGCTCTCACCTACCTAAGTGGGATGTAAAAGCACTGATATCATACGGTTGTTTTATCACTGCCTGTGAAAAGGCAGTGAATACTCACTGTACAATTTACTGAATACAAAACTGACAAATTTTGTTTATAATGAAACAAATTCTTGAGACTTGGGCGGCAGTGGGGGAAGCCAGATTCCATGACAGCAACAGCAGGGATCGCGGCAAGAATCACGGCTTGAAGGCTGCCCCAGGTGGTCTCATCTTCCTGCAGCTTGTAGACCCTCAGGCTTAGTGGAGCTGTTAACAGAGGCAGCGGTCACCCGGAGCAGCAAGAGTAGCACCGCCAAGCTCTTTCCCCTGGAACTACACTCAGCATCGCAGACATCAAGATGCCATATGTCCCCGTGTGGCTGACACGGACTTGGTGCCTGGAGTCAGGCCTGAGCCGCTGAGGTGGGAGAGCCGAGTTCAGGACATTGGACCACCGGAGACCTCCTGGCCCCGTGTAATATCAATCAGCGAGAGGTCTCCCAGAGATCTCCGTCTCAACGCTAAGACCCACCCACCTCCACCCAACGGCCCGCAAGCCAGAGATCTCCATCTCAACTCCACCCAACGGCCAGCAAGTTCCAGTGCTGGATGACCCATGCCAATCAACTAGCAAGACAGGAACACAACCCCACCCGTTAGCAGACAGGCCGCCTAAAATCTACTAAGTTCACAGATACCCCAAAACACACCACCGTACGCTGCCCCTCCCACCAGAATACAGGCGCCAGTCCCCTCCAGCAGGAAGCCTACATACACAACCCAACTGAACCAACTTTACCCAGCGGGGGCAGACACCAAAAACAACGGGAACTACAAACCTGCAGCCTGCAAAAAGGAGACCCCAAACACAGTAAGTCAGGCAAAATGAGAAGACAGAGAAACACACACAGCAGATGAAGCAGCAAGGTAAAAACCCACCAGACCAACCAAATGAAGAGGAAGTAGGCAGTTTACCTGAAAAAGAATTCAGAGTAATGATAGTAAAGATGATCCAAAATCTTGGAAATAGAATGGAGAAAATACAAGAAACATTTAAACAAGGATCTAGAGGAACTAAAGAGCAAACAAACAGTGATGAACAACACAACTACTGACATTAAAAATACTCCAGAAGGAATCAATAGCAGAATAATTGAGGCAGAAGAACAGATAAGTGACCTGGAAGATAACATAGTGGAAATAACTACTGCAGAGCAGAATAAAGAAATAAGAATGAAGAGAACTGAGGACAGTCTCAGAGACCTCTGAGACAACATTAAACGCACCAACATTCGAATTACAGGGGTCCCAGAAGAAGAGAAAAAGAAAGGATCTGAGAAAATATGTGAAGAGATGATAGTCAAAAACTTCCCTAACATGGGAAAGGAAATAGTCAATCAAGTCCAGGAAGCACAGAGAGTCTCATACCGGATAAATCCAAGGAGAAACACGCCAAGACACATATTAATCAAACTATCAAAAATGAAATACAAAGAAAAAATATTGAAAGCAGCAAGGGAAAAGCAACAAATAACATACAAAGGAATCCCCACAAGGTTAACAGCCGATCTTTCAGCAGAAGCTCTGCAAGCCAGAAGGGAGTGTCAAGACATATTTCAAGTGATGAAAGGGAAAAACCTACTTGGAACCAAGATTACTCTAGCCAGCAAGGACCTCATTAATAAGATTTGACGGAGAAATTAAAACCTTTACAGACAAGCAAAAGCTAAGAGAATTCAGCACAACCAAACCAGCTTTACAACAAATGCTAAAGGAACTTCTCTAGGCAGGAAACACAAGAGAAGGAAAACATCTACAACAACAAACCCAAAACAAATAAGAAAACGCTAATAGGAACATACATATCGATAATTACCTTAACTGTAAGCAGATTAAATGCTCCCACCAAACGACACAGACTGGCTGAATGGATACAAAAACAAGACCCGTATATATGCTGTCTACAAGAGACCCACTTCAGACCTAGGGATACATACAGACTCAGAGTGAGGGGATGGAAAAAGATATTCCACGCAAATGGAAATCAAAAGAAAGCTGGAGTAGCAATTCTCGTATCAGACAAAACAGACTTTAAAATAACGACTATTACAAGAGACAAAGAAGGACACTACATAATGATCACGGGGTCGATCCAAGAAGAAGATATAACAATGGTAAATATTTATGCATCCAACATAGAAGCACCTCAATACATAAGGCAAATACTAACAGCCATAAAAGGGGAAATCGACAGTAACACATTCATAGTAGGGGACTTTAACACCCCACTTTCACCAATGGACAGATCATCCACAACGAAAATCAATAAGGAAACACAAGCTTTCAATGATACATTAAACAAGAGGGACTTAATTGATACTTATAGGACAGTCCATCCAAAATCAACACAATACACTTTCCTCTCAAGTGCTCCTGGAACATTCTCCAGGATAGATCATATCCTGGGTCACAAATCAAGCCTTGGTAAATTTAAGAAAACTGAAATCGTATCAAGTATCTTTTCCAACCACAATGCTATGAGACTAGATATCAATTGCAGGGAAAAAAATCAGTAAAAAATACAAACACATGGAGGCTAAGCAATACACTACTAAATAACCAAGAGATCACTGAAATCAAAAAACACCTAGAGGGCTTCCCTGGTGGCTCAGTGGTTGAGAGTCTGCCTGCCGCTGCAGGGGACACGGGTTCGTGCCCCGGTCCGGGAGGATCCCACATGCCGCGGAGCGGCTGGGCCCGTGAGCCATGGCCGCTGAGCCTGTGCTCCGCAACAGCAGCGGCCGCAGCAGTGAGAGGCCCGCGTACCACACAAAAAAACGAAAAACAAACAAAAAAACACCTAGAAACAAATGGCAGTGAAAACATGACAACCCAAAACCTATGGGATGCAGCAAAAGCAGTTCTGAGAGAGAAGTGTATAGCAATACAATCCTACCTCAAGAAACAATAAACATCTCGAATAAACAACCTAACCTTATACCTAAAGCAATTAGAGAAAGAAGAACCAAAAAACCCCCAAAGTTAGCGGAAGGAAAGAAGTCATAAAGATCAGATTTAAATGAAAAAGTAATGAAACAGAAAGATCAATAAAACTAAAAGCTGGTTCGCTGAGAAGAAAAACAAAATTGATAAACCATTAATTAGCCAGACTCATCAAGAAAAAAATGGAGAAGACTCAAATCAATAGAATTAGAAAGGAAAAAGGAGAGGTGACAACTGACACTGCAGACATACAAAGGATCATGAGAGATTACTACAAGCAACTATATGCCAATAAAAGAGACAACCTAGAAGAAATGGACACATTCTTAGAAGAGCACAACCTTCTGAGACAACCAGAAAGAAACAGAAAATAAAAACAGACCACCAATCACAAGCACTGAAATTGAAACTGTGATTAAAAATCTTCCAACAAACAAAAGCCCAGGATCAGATGGCTTCACAGGCAAACTCTATCAAACATTAAGAGAAGAGCTAACACCTATCCTCTCAAACTCTTCCAAAATACAGCAGAGGGAGGAACACCCCCAAACTCATTCTATGCGGCCACCATCACCCTGATACCAAGACCAGACACAGGTGTCATGAAAAAAAAAAAAAAGGAAACTACAGGCCAGTATCACTGATGAACACAGATGCAAAAATCCTCAAGAAAATACTAGCAAACAGACTCCGGCAGCACATTAAAAGGATCATACACCATGATCAAGTGGGATTTATCCCAGAGATGCAAGGATTCTTCAGTATACCCAAGTCAATCAATGTGATACACCATATTAACAAATTGAAGGAGAAAAACCATACGATCATCTCAACAGATGCAGAAAAGGCTTGCGACAAAATTCAACACAAATTTATGATAAAAACTCTCCAGAAAGGAGGCATAGTGGGAACCTACCTCAACATAATAAAAGCCATATATGTCAAACCCAAAGCCAGCATTGTTCTCACTGGTGAAAAACTGAAACCATTTCCTCTAAGATCAGGAACAAGACAATGCTGTCCACTCTCACCACTATTATTCAACATAGTTTTGAAAGTTTTAGCCACAGCAATCAGAGAAGAAAAAGAAAAAAAAAAAAGGAATCCAGATCGGAAAAGAAGTAAAACTGTCACTGTTTGCAGATGACATGATACTATACATAGAGAACCCTAAAGAGGCTACCAGAAAACTACTAGAGCTAATCAATGAATCTGGAAAAGTAACAGGATACAAAATTAATACGCAGAAATCTCTTGCATGCCTATACACTAATGATGAAAAATCTCAAAGAGAAATTTAGGAAACACTCCCATTTACCACTGCAACAAAAAGAATAAAATACCTAGGAATAAACCTACCTAAGGAGACAAAAGACCTGTATGCAGAAAATTATAAGACACTGATGAAAGAAATTAAAGATGATAACGAACAGACGGAGAGATATGAGAGATATACCATGTTCTTGGATTGGAAGAATCAACACTGTAAAAATGACGACACTACCCAAAGCAATCAAGAGATTCAGTACAATCCCTATCAAACTACCAACGGCATTTTTCACCAAAGTAGACCAAAAAATTTCACAATTTGTATGGAAACACAAAAGATCCCGAAAAACCCCTTACCTAAATGTAAGGCTAGACGCTATAAAACTCTTAGAGGAGATCATAGGCAGAACCCTCTGTGACATAAATCGCAGCAAGATTCTTTTTGACCCATCTCCTAGAGAAATGGAAATAAAAACAAAAAGAAACAAATGGGACCTAATGAAACCTCAAAGCTTTTGCACAGCAAAGGAAACCATACACAAGACCAAAAGACAACCCTCAGAATGGGAGAAAATATTTGCAAACGAAGCAACTGACTGACAAAGGATTAATCTCCAAAATATACAAGCAGCTCAATATCAAAAAAAAAACAAACAACCCAATCCAAAAACTGGCAGAAGACCTAACAAACACATGAAATGATGCTCAGCGTCACTAATCATTAGAGAAACGCAAATCGAAAACTACAATGAGGCATCACCTCACACCAGTCAGAATGGCCATCATCAAAAAATCTAGAAACAATAAATGCTGGAGAGGGTGGGGAGAAAAGGGAACCCTCTTGCACTGTTGGTGGGAATGTAAGTTGGTGCAGCCACTACGGAGAACAGTATGGAGGTTCCTGAAAAAACTACAAATAGGACTACCATACGACCCAGCAATCCCACTACTGGGCATATACCCTGAGAAAACCATAATTCAAAAAGAGTCATGTACCACATTGTTCACTGTGGCTCTGCTTACGATAGCCAAGACATGAAAGCAACCTAAGTGTCCATCGACAGATATGAATGGATAAAGAAGACGTGGTACGTATATACAATGGAATATTACTCAGCCATAAAAAGAAATGAAACTGAGTTATCTGTAATGAGGTGGATGGACCTAGAGTCTGTCATACAGAGTGAAGTAAGTCAGAAAGTGAAATACAAATATTGTATGCTAACACATATATATGGAATCTAAAAAAAAAAAAAAAAAAAAGTGGTTTGGAGAACCTGGGGACAGGACAAGAAAAAAGACGCAGATGGTAGAGAATGGACGAGAGGACACAGGGAGGGGGAGGGGTAAACTGGGACGAAGTGAGAGAGGGGCATGGACATATGTACACGACCAAATGTAAAACAGCTAGCTAGTGGGAAGCAGCCGCACAGCACAGGGAGATCAGCTCGGTGCTTTGTGTCCACCTAGAGGGGTGGGATAGGGAGGTTTGGAAGATGCAAGAGGGAGGGGATATGGGGATATGTGTAATACAAATAGCTGATTCACTCTGTTATACAGCAGCAACTAACACAACACTGTAGAGCAATTATACTCCAATAAGGATGTTAAAAAATAATGCAATAAATGTACTATTTCACTTTCATGTTTTTCAACCAAAAAAAAATTCTTGAGACCTTTTTTTTTTGGTAACAGTGAGGATGGAGTGAGGGTAACTTGTATCAATTAGCTAAATTAACCAAGCTTCATAATGTTTCGATTTAGAGATCAGATAAACTATTGGTAGTCAAACTTTTTTTTTCAGGCATCGAACTTTCTTCATTAAAATAAAATAAAGCCCTATTCAGAAACCCAATGTGCAAAACAGATGAAAGCTAAATTACTCTGCCTTAGGGAGGGAGAAGTTGAGTGTGGAGGGGGGCAGGGGGTGGGGGGTGAGTATCACTGTTCCTTGCACCCACTTTCAATAGCAGCCAGGGAAGTGTTCCAAGGAACTAAACTTAACCAATGTTTTTAAGCCCATCTTCTGATTTCACAGATGGGGTAGTGAGACCCCATTGACTGCCTTGTTCAAGACCAAAGAGCTAATTATGGAAAAGCCAGGACTGCATCTTAGGTCTCCTTTTCTCACTGCAGACCGTTTTACACAGTAGTTAAATTAAAGTACCACTAACAGTCTCATTACCAAAGCCTGGATTTCTTGTGAAACCTTCCCTGACCCCCCTGAGGAGTCAGCTAACTCACCGACACCTTTCTAATTTTGGCCCCCTTCCAGTTACTATCCACTGTTCCTTTGTACTGGCAGTGCTGCACTGCTATTCTGTATTTGCTTGTTTAGGAGTACCTCTGTCTCTGACATTAAGTCAGTGACCAGAGACACATTGTATTTATTGTGCATCACACAATACCTGACATAAGATCTGTTAACTGGATGAACCAATCAATATCGTAAGTTTTCAAAGACTTGGAGTCATCACAGAAAATTATCTAACAGCTTTTCCCTAAAATGAATGTTAGGTTCAATCATCTCACCCACAACTCAAGGAACTACTTGTGCTTGAATGCAGTTTGATAAATAATTTCTCTGAAAGGTTAAGAATTACTAAGCCAAAAGATTCAAATCAACAACTGAAATCTTGCCTTAGGGCAACGTTCACTTAGAAATATACGAGCTGGTAAGTTATCTACAGAAAGTAAAATACCTGCATATTCCGGATAGCATATAGTGAGAGGGCTCTTTTTGATTTTTTCTTCAAAGAGATCCTTCTTGTTTAGAAAAAGTATAATAGATGTATCTGTAAACCATTTGTTGTTACATATGCTGTCGAACAACTTCATGCTTTCATGCATTCGGTTCTGTAACAGAATACAGCCAGTTTGTCATAATGGCAAGGACTTTTGAGAAAAATTACTTTTAAAAAATGAGCGTGGAAAAAAATAGTATGGTAATACAATAGAACTTAGCTGAAAAATAGGTTAACGTCCCACAAAAACATATTTTTGCCATTTAAGAACAAGCACACACTTTGATTTTAGGCAAGATGAGTGTCTACATCACTCATCACTTTTTTGCATTCAACCAGTACTTGCTGAGTGCCGGCAGTGTGTCACTGTGCTGCAGGACCCTGCAATCTAGAACTGCGAAGTGCAAACGTTTCAAAGGAGACCTCATTATTACAGAGTGAACTGCAGTTTCCATTAAAAGATAAGCAGAGGTTTTTAAAGATTAATAAATTAAACTGAAAAAGCTGAAACACAATTAGCCCAATACCCTAAATATAATGGTATATTAGGGAAGGAAACCTCCAATTCCTGTTTCACGCCCTTCCAGTATTTATGGTTTCAAAAAGGGCACTAATATATTTTATAGTGCCAGAATGACAGAAATGAACATGTGCACTACACCTACTGCATGATAATTGTATATAACATATTTTAATAAAAGAAACTGACACTTATAGCCATTTTCTAATTAAAAATATTTCCCCCAGATTAATGGTACACGGAGACACATCTGAAAATTACATGACAGTAGCAAAGTATAACAGAGATCAAGGATTACTGAGCAGGCAGAAGTAATAAGTTAAGAAAAATAAGCCTTGGACTATAATGGAACCAACTTTATTTTCATTTAGTATGTAGATACCAGATCTCAGAAATGTCTAGTTAAGCAACTAGGGATGAGGTGAGATTAACTTTTTGTCTTTTCCTTTTTTTCAGGATCCACCTGTTCTTTGCATTCTAAAAGGGAAATATACTAAATAGAAAAGTTAGAGTAAAGAGCCTGAACGTTCAATTAATTTAGGCATTAGTAAGAATTCCTCAAGAATTTTTCACAGAAAAATTCTTGGCAACATCTCCAGCTCTTCATATGCCATGCTCAATCTTTAAAAGTGGTTCTAACTTGCCATTTCTTCATCTTCAGCTAGAACCAGGTCATAGTCACTCAGCGCCACACAGAAGATGATGGCGGTCACTCCTTCAAAGCAATGAATCCATTTCTTCCTCTCAGATCTCTGTCCTCCCACATCAAACATTCTGTAAGAGAAAAAATAATGAGTTTGACATCACGCTGAATGTTCAGAGCCTCTGAGGAGTTCTATAAAAATCAACAAAAAAAGCTCCAAATCGCATAGGGAATGTGGGATGGAAAGAAAGGAGAAAAGGATTTTATGGGAGGAAAATAATGTCACAAACTGATTTTCACAAAGGAAAAAAAAAAAAAAAAAAAAAGTCTGCTGGTTTTTAAACCATTTTCTTTTATCTCACAGTAAAACAAAACAAAAAACCCTAAAAAAAAAATAACACATTCGTTAACATTTGAGAACACTTTAGAACAGAACATGAAAACAAATACAAAAGAAGGGGCAGCACTATGAGAATGCGGAGATAATATCACAGAACATGAGAGGCAGAGAACATGGTCCCCTCATCCAACTACAAAATGTTTTCTCTCAGAAGCAATACAGCAGATCTTCGATGTAAAGGAGACACCATCCCAGGTAAGAAGAGCTGAGCAAGCAAGTCTTATTTGAACAGGGGCAAACAAGCTGCCTAAATTAAAAAGTAAAACCATGGTATAGGGAAAAAAAAAAAAAAAAATGAGATGAGATAAATGGATGGCCTACCGAACAGTCTGAAAATTAGGACTGAAAAAACTCAATTTTTACATGATACACAACAGTAGACCACTGTAGGTTACTGTACAGGGTAGTAACACAAACAGTATGAAAACAATCTTTTCCTCCTTTCCTTGTAAGAGTTTAAGTTCTTGAAGCACAAGCTGAAATTCACATAGATTATGTTATGCAACCTAGAAATAACCACTTACATAATGGAAACACTATGCAAACTGGTACCTTTTTAAAGGCTCCATTTATCTAGATACTGCACTAATTAAAATAGTCCCTATTTAATTCTCAGGCAAAAAGAATTTTCCCCGTAGAATAGTTTTGGCCTATAAACCAAATCCGAGTACATAAGATCTGTACTCATTACAAAAGTAACTAGTATTGTTACTTTTATCATCATTTAAGTGCCATTCTTTCTATTAGTTTAGCTAGTAAAATTGTTCATTAAGTTTAAGTATGCTATATAACAAAATGATTCTACTACACACTAAACTGGGTAAGATATAAAAGGACAGCTGGTAATAAAGATCAAACAAGAACAAAAGAAATTAAAATGACTACCCATTTGTCAAATTGCCAAGGAACACAATTTGAAGACAACTTTACCAAAAAGATAATATATTTTAGCTAGCTTCTCTGATCAAATGTCACATATTTCCTGACCACTCCATGTAAAATAACAACGAAACCCACCCTGTCCCACATTATCCCTCTGTTGATGGCTGGTTTTATGTGTCAATTTGGCTAGGCTACCATACGCAGCTATTTAATCAAACACTAATCTGGGTGCCTCTGTGAAGGTATTTTCTGGTTATGGTTAACATCTATAGTCAGTTGATTTTCAGTAAAGGAGATTATCCTTGATCATGTGGGCAGACCTCATGCAATGAGCTGAAAGGCCTTCAGAGCAAAAACTGAAGTTTCCCAGAAGAAAAACAAATTCTGCCTCAATACTGTAGCATCAGTTTCTATCTGAGCCTGCTGTCCTGCACTACAAACTTCCAATTCGCTGGCACCTACAGTCACGTTAAGCCAGTTCCTTGAAATACACAGAACCTACTGCTTGCGAGAACCCTGACTGACACAAATTTTAGTACCCAGAGTGGGGTAATGCTGTAAAACAAATTCCCAAAACTGTGGAAGTGGCTCTGGAAGTGGGTAGTAGGGAAAGGCTGGAAGAATTTTGAGTTACTTGACAGAAAAAGCCCAGAATGCCTTGAAAGATGGTTGGTTAGAAATACGGATATTAAAGGTGATTCTGATGAGACTTAGATGGAAGTGAAGAGGAGGGGAGAAAAGCGTCTGTCTTAGAGAATGACTATATTATCATCATGAACACAATATTGAAAGATATATGAACGTTAAAGATGTTTTTGTTGAGGTCTCAGAAGGAAATGAGAAGTCTATTATTGGACACTGCAGAAAAGGTAATCCTTGTTTTAAAGTGGCAAAAACTTGGCTTAACTATTCTAGTGCTGGGTGTAAGGTAGGACTTGTAAGAGATGACCCTGGCTATTTAGATTTAGCTGAGAAAATTTTCAAGCAAAGAATGCAAGGTACAACCTTGGTTCTCCTTGCTGCTAAAGTACAATGGAAGACGAAGGAGAGAAACTGAGGAGTGAACTAATTAATAAGCAAAGAGGAACCAGACCCACACAGGGGAGAAAGAAGGCCAAGGACTGGAGTGATACGGCCATAAGTCAGGGAACACCAAGGACCGCTGACAACCACCAGAAGCTAAGAAGAGGCAAGGGGGCGGGGGGGATTCCTTTCTCGAGCCTTCGGAAGTAGCACAGTCCTGCTGACAAACTGATTTTAAACTTCTAGCTTCAACTATCAAAGAATAAATTTCCATTGTTATATGCCACTAGTTTGTGGTAATTTGTTACGGCAGCTTTAGGAAACTAGTATATCCCTGCCCCCCCCCCCCCCCCGCCATCTTGCTTTATTTCTCTTTGTAGCAATGATCACCCCCTGGATACTAAATAGTTATTTCATCTCCTCTCCTCCCCCATCCCTAAAACAACATAAAGGCAAAGACTTTGTTTTGGCCATGTTATATCCCTTCCACTGGACAAACACATGCACTTCATAAACATTTGTTGAATGAAAGAATGAACTGTGTCTACAGAATATTTTCAAACACTTTCAAGCAATAATAGAGTGTTTTTTTACCAATGGCATTTTTCACAGAACTAGACCAAAAAACTTTAAAATTTATCTGGAAACAGGAAAGACCCCGAATTGCCAAAGCAATGTTGAGAAAGAAAAACAGAGCTGGAGGAATCAGACTCCCTGACTTCACACTATACTACAAAGCTACAGTAATCAAAACAGTATGGTACTGGCACAAAAACAGAACTACAGACCAATGGACTATGATAGAAAGCCCAGAGATAAACCCACGCACCTACGGTCAATTAATCTATAACATGGGAGGTAAGAATATACAATGGAGAAAAGACAGTCTCTTCAACAAGTGAGGCTGGGAAAACTGGACAGCTACATGTAAAAGAATGAAATTACAACACCGTCTAACACCATACATAAAAATAAACTCTAAATGGATCAATAATAGGTGAGTTTTACCATGTTGAAGATCTAGACCTTCCAGTTATGCTGTGGGAATGTTAAATATAAAAGCGCTTTAACTTGATAATCAAGTAATATGAATACAGAAGACATCTTCAATTAATTTAGAAATGAATGAGGATCATTCATATACTGGTCATAAAGAACCTTTAACCTAAGCCACTGCTTCTCAAACTTTAGTGTGCACTAGAATCACCAGGTGGGTAAGTTGATGCTGCTGATCTGGGGACCACACTTTGAGAATCACTGGCCTAATTCATAAGTCACGGAGCAAAAATGACTAAGAACTAACATGACAAAGGATCAGACTGTGCACAGAGCATTTTCATTATTTCACAAATACAGGAGAATTATCTTCAAATTCTGAACTTCTATTTCTTTAACCCAAAACAGAGCAAGATTATAGTATGTTCTCCTTCATCTGAAAAGATGAGACTTTTGACTAGTATCAAATAGGGAGTGAAATTGAGTTTTCTTAGGTTTCTCTTTTTAGAGGGAGCAGGGGGAGGGAGGGAAGATGGAAGGGGATATATTGGCTATCCTGAGCTATGCTGACTTACCCTCAGACTGTCATCTAATTCCACTGTGACCAAGACTGAGACGATGCTAGTTGACCATATATAAATACCAACCCCATAAATGACATTCCACCCCAAAACCAATTGCACATTACATTACTACAGAAAAGGAATAGAAACATGTTATGATGATTTTCTAATAGGAGGGATGCTTTAATTCTATATTCAGCAAAAATATAACAAGATAAAACTGTTAATTCTTTAAAGCAAAATAATCCTCATAGACACTTTCCATAAATGCCTAGTCACAGAGGTGATAATATATATTGTTAAATTATAATGCCTTATTGCCTCATTTTGAATTTGTTAATTCCCATACCACAAAATGAGTGAAACTGAAATTTTATATCAACAGTTAAAAATCAGACAATGCATTTATACCACAAAACACACAAAATGATAAGCACACTTGAGCTTCCAGTAGAATTATTCTAAGTATATTTTTGCCCTCATTCTTCTGAGGCTCACTTAACATATAAAAAGCAAAGTTGGAACCATATGTTAGCAATGATAGTAATTTAACAGGATTCAAATCCAAAATAAGACAGTTTATTTGAAGTTCCTGACAGACCTATGTTTATCTGTTAAGTCAGCAAGTGAAAAGAGTAACTAAAAACATCCTGTGAAATTTTACCTCACCCAAGGAGACTAAATAGAGCAAGATAAGTGGACTTCCTGGAAGGATCATGATGACAGACAACTCCTGATGTTGAAATGGCAACTTTGAGAAACCTAGGCTGGAAGTGAAGCGTATGGTCTGGAAGAGAATGTTTAGGGCGCGTCTACCGAAGAACGAAACTGAATCTTGCACAGTTAGATTGCCCAAAGCACCAAATAATTGATGTGACATTTACTTTTGCCGTTTCCCATCATTTACAGAGCTCACACCTCTACGCTTCCTTTTACAGACAGTAACCATTTTATGGATAAACCTCTGACAATGAGCAAGATTGGAATAGTCTGTTAAGAATCTTAAACAAGTTTGCCCTTACCTAACCAGGGGCCTACGTCCAGAATCCTTACTTGCTAACCCTAACCCCATGCATTTTCTCCTGAAACTTCACGGTTAGAATAAAGTCATCATCTGAACATAACAATTTAAGTTTGCTATAGAATATGGTCTTAAAGCAAGGTAAACAGAAACCAAAAAAATCAGAATTTAAGGTGTACTAGGATTAAAAAAAGACCCAATAAAGCTTAAAATCTAATAGTGAATTTCCTCATAATTAAAATCACTTTATAATTTTTAAATACACCTGGCAACAGTTATCAAATAAGACAAATCAGATTATTTAAAATAATACTATTTTAATAGTCCTCAGTTTGGTTATTTAATATTCTCCAAATAGTAAGCAAACTATAAGAAGGTAAATGATTTCAATAAGAGATCATACCAGCAGGGAAAGGAAAAAAAACAAAGCCCACCGACAGCAAAAAAAAAAAAAAAAAAAAAAAAAAAAAAAAAAAAAAAAAAAAAAAAAAAAAAAAAAAAAAAAAAAAAATCCATAAATAAGCATATATTCTATCAGTAAAACCTAAAACTGGATGGCAACACTTTCCCAAAATATAAAATACTAGAGCAGTACCTTCTTTTAAAAATAAAAGCCAAAATCTATTTTTATTTAAGTCACTGTGAAAAATATAGGCAAAAGGAATTTGCATGGCTATTTTTTCTTTTTTTTTTTTTTTTTTGCAGTACACGGGCCTCTCACTGTTGTGGCCTTTCCCGTTGCGGAGCACAGGCTCCGGACGCGCAGGCTCAGCGGCCCATGGCTCACGGGCCCAGCCGCTCCGCGGCATGTGGGATCTTGCCGGACCGGGGCACGAACCCGTGTCCCCTGCATCGGCGGGCGGACTCTCAACCCCTGCACCACCAGGGAAGCCCATGGCTATTTTTTCTTAAATAAAAATAGAAATACTCCTCCTGAATGTTTCTTGACCTCTTTCAGCCCAAAATTCTTTTGTCCAATCAGGTGTGAAACATTTTTTGTAATCTCAAACCCTAAAAATTTTAAAACTTTTATTAGTATACCTTTTTTTCCTTAAACAATGTGTTCTGTATCTAAACTCATAAATCATATGTTTTGAAGATACTCACTTAAAATGAAGATCTTTGAAAGTAAAATGGGTTTCAACAATTCCTGTAGTTTTCACTCGGGTTCTGAGAACATCTTGTTGAGTTGGGATATAATTTGGTTGTGCAATTCTGTCCAAGTCATTCAAATAGCTGAAAAAACAAACAACAATATGCTAATAGTTAACACTGTCAATAAAGATCATCTAAACCAAAGAGTAAAACATTCTGATGCATGCAGTACTCCAGATTACTGAAGTTTTTATATTTCTGTGGAATTATGTAATTTTAAGTCTATATCTTACACAACTCTCACAGAAATGAAAATGTGTATACTTCTCCAGCCACAAAGTTCCTTAAATATTTCAGTAATTCTCCTTGTTGGAAAAGAAAACAAAGTAATAACTTCATAAACATCCAAACTCACGGCACACCATGAGTTTGTCCCTTAAAAAAAAACTCTTTACTACACTTCTTTGATGTAGCACTGTGTTTATGTTCCAGACAGACATTATTCGTTTGCTGAGAAATTAGAAAGCCTTCCTAAGTAGTGAGGAAACCTCTGGCCAAAGGCTGAATTCAGTATTGTTCCTGTTCAACCAACCTTAAGTAACATACAGGAAAACACGACACATGCTCCTGTACTCTTCATTTTACTGCCTCTATGAATCAATATTCATATTTGACCTCTCACTGATTTCAGTCACTCGTTCAACACTTTCTGCCAATGATGCAAAATATGCTGTGCTATAAAAATGTAGTGGTGTCATACCATGCAATTCTTTTATTTTGTGTCCACTTATGTAGTAGAATCAATAATGTTACAGTCCAGGTATGGAGAGATTAAGGTGAACCTGAGTGGTTCAAGAGGGCTTCACGGATAGTGAAGGGCATTAACAGCAATCTGACAGGTGCCAACGGATAAAAGGGAATGTCATTCACGTCAGGAAAAGCAGTAGAACAGTATGGAGGTAGGAAGGGTCACATCTTGTATCTCAGAAAGTAAGTCCACTAGTAGGCTACACATGGAATTAATCCGAAGGTCAGGTGAATGTGGGGAGCATCACTGAAGTGTTTGCTAATACTAGAGTGGAAGAGTCCAAGATGATTTAGACGATACATCTAGGTTTATTATAGAGAGGCACCAACTTTTGCAACTTTAATTGATGTTATATCCTCTGAAACTGTTCCTTAGCCATTTAGAATGGGGTCTTACAAACAAAAGGAGCTCAATAAATATTTGATTTCTGGAGATGGGGTTGGAAAGCTATCCTGTGAATTAGTAATCAAAATGTTTTAGACAGTTAAGTCTATGTATGTGATGCTGATACCAGAATACATGGAGATGATAGCTTGAGTTATCTGTATTATATTTACTGAATTTAAAATAATCAATGTATTACTGCATTGGTGATAATCCCCTAGCACTTCATCTGTGTTTTTAGTTCCATATATATAACATTCACCTTACTGTAAGAAAACCTGACTTAAAAAACAAACAAACAGGCCATGGCTAGATTTTACTAATTGTCCCTTTGAAATAGTGAGCTATTCTTATTTAAAATTTACTCTGATTACTCCTATATACATTTCTTTGCTTAAAACTGCTCTAAGTTCTATTAGCCTCTAAAAGTGATGCATTTATATTTCAACAAGACAAAAAAGAAAAACAGGCATGGTGAAAAACTCCAATTGTTTTAAAAGATCACAAATTTAAAGTGTAAATGGGTGGTTAGATGGTCTTAGTGGGCAGCTTGGCAGCATCCCCTATCTCCGGTCAAGAATTCATAGATAGCTAGTGGGAAGCAGCCGCATACATAGCACAGGGAGATCAGCTCGGTGGTTTGTGATCACCTGGATGGGTGGGACAGGGAGGGGGGGAGGGAGGGAGACGCAAGAGGAAGGAGATATGGGAACATATGTATATGTATAATTGATTCACTTTGTTATAAAGCAGAAACCAACACCATTGTAAAGCAATTATACTCCAATAAAGATGTAAGTAAAGAAAGAAAGAAAGAAACATCTCTGCAGCTCCTGTGGCTGGAGTGCTCCTCACCACTTCCGCTTTGGTGATGCCTGAATTGAATCTATTTTTGTGCACATAAAGTGTTAAAATTAAAAAAAAAAAAAAAAAAAAACAGAAATCAAGATAGCTTGTAACTACCATGGGGGAAAAAGATTTTTATGATTTCCTTCATTCTTGAAAAATGGCTCCACTATTGCCATCTTAAGATCAGAACGACCAGTAATGAAATAACGGGGAGCCAAAGTGACACGTTTCTTTCAGAGCATGTCCAAGCACTGTGCACAGGACAAAGGGTCTTGGTAAATATACTGAGGGGGGTCCAGAAAGACAGGGGGAAAGGAATTTCAATCTACTGTCCCTAAGAACTTAGCACCCCTTAATTATTCAAATAGCTCCCCTTGCTGGGCTCAGCTCAGAGAAACCTTCTCACCATGAGTGACTTCCACTTAGATCTTTCTTCAGGTTCTGGTGGTGCCAAAGCAAGTATGGTGGACTAAGAACCGTGTCCTTGCCCTAAGAATTTTGTTTTCTAATTTTCTCTTCTAGCGTCTGTAAAGTTTGGTTTAGTAATTTAAGGGCATATTGCGTGATGACCATGTATCAGGCAATGGAGATGTAACACTGGGCAAAACCAGACCTTACTGAATTTACAGTGCAGTGGCAGAGATAAAAAAGGATCAAACAGTCTCAATATAAGTCAGATCACCTCAAAATAAATGTAAATCTGTGGGTAGTATGGAAAAAGATACATCACATCATGAATACCTAACAGGGAGTCAAAGGCCTACTCATTGAGTCGAAGAGTATTTCCTTGTAGAAGTGAGGACACCAGTTGGAGAGATGGGCTACATAGCAATAAGAAGATGTTACAATATACATATATAAACTATGTACATAATAATTTGTATGTTTATACACTTCTAAAACACTAAAAATACATATTGAGAAATACAGCATTATAAAAACTGTGACGGGTTGCACAGTAATTTGTATTACTTATTCATTCACACTAAATCTAACACTGAGTACTCTGACGTGCAATACGTGACATGCTATACGATAATAAGGTCCTCAGGAGCCATACCCGTTGGTTTTCCACTGTGGCAAAGTATGTGTATTTACCTGGACCTTCTAATACCTGTCATCTTCTATTTAATCCTCACTTGTGTTCCTAAGAGCCAATAGCTCTGTCAAGAAAACTGAGTAATTTTGGAAAGTAAAATGAGTGCAAGGCACATGTTTCTAGTCATATCATCTTTGACATTTCTGAGTATGTGTGCCAAGTAATGGAAACAAATCCTTGATTTTTTTTTTTTTTTTTAATTCTACGCAGATCATCAAACAGAAAGCTCCCTGATTAGGTTTTATGAAAACTTCCTTTATAGACTTTCTGGGGCCACCACCTGGAAAATCAGGGCAGATTTTTCTTCTAAAAACCTAGACTTAGATATCTGTAAACAATGTACAATGCAACAGGGCACATACAGATGACAGCTTTCAACTGTACAGCTATTTTATTTCCATAAGTGAGAAAATATCTTGGGATCACCATGCACCCCTTTAAACGGGGTGCCTGTCACTCAAGGTGTCTGTCACTGGACAAGTAACTTCTCAGGCACTTAGTAAACAAAAAGCACACAAATCAGTTACCCTCCCCCCCCACCCTTGGCTAGCCCCAGGTAAACTAGAGATACACCCAAATTCAGAGTGAATTGTGGCAAGTTCCAGTTACTTTCTTGGAAATATACTGGACACAGCTCCATTCTGCATGTTTCAATTAGTTACATGAGTCCCTTGAGACAATTTCTGAACACAAGGGAAATACGAGCCTTGCTACCTACAAACACACACAAAAAAGACAGAAAAAGTTTTGAAATACTGTCATCCTAAATATCCTGAGTTGTACAAGAATGTGTCAGCCAATTCTGCATTAAAAGTGACTTGGAGGTATACCTGACTTCCAAGTAATTATTCATGATAGTGTAGTTCTGAAGTTATGATTACTTACTATGCTGCAGAATCATTAAGCTGGTACTCTCGGGATCTGTTGAAGCAGGCTTGTACACCACTGTCTTTCCACAATCTCTTTATAACTCCAGCAAGTTCTGCAGTCATAAAACCTTCCTCAGCAGCGCCAGCAAGCACAAAGAGTTGGCGGGCATCATCCTGAACATTCAAAGTCCACTTTTATTTAAAAAGTAAAAAGGCAGACACTACAGATAAAGTATATTATAGATTACAAAAAAGTGCAATAGTGAATTTCCTTTGTGCCTTTTATTGGTGTCATAACTTGGATTTCTCTAAAAGCACCACTTAAAAAATTGGCTTAATCAAAAAAGCATAATCTTAAATCATGAGTCCATGTTTTGTGATATTAGTAACAGCTATCAAGGCACTAAGGAGCTGAAAGAATGACAATACTTGCAGCTCATGAGAGAATATATTAACCAACTACCCACTGACAGTCTGTTGTACCCTTCTGAGAAAACAGAAGAATGTATGCTCTGCCTCTCCCTTACCAAAATGTTTCTAATCTAAAACACACACTAACACCATTAGAGGTTATTTTTAGAATCTAATTAAATGTTAGCTTTGTGATATACTTCATAGACGCAAAATAAGTTCAGAGAAGGGAGAAGTCAATGTGGAATAAAGCAAGAATAGTTCCACAGAATGGTGTGAGATTTTTCAGAAGACCTTAAAGTATGTAAACCTTAAAATCAATGGGCCAGGAGATGGGGATAGCTGTTTGCTAATCCAGGCAAGGAAACAAAATAAGCACAGCTTTGGAGTAGAAATACTCATGACACATATAGAAGAGAGCATGCAAAGTTTTTAAATGAAGGAATACTACACATAAATTTAATTAAATTTTGCCTAAGTTTTGAGGCTACAGTATTTACAGTTATTCTGATCCACAGGTAATCAAGCCCACTAGGTCAGTGTTGTCCAAAAGAGATATGAGCCACTGACGCAATTCTAAATTTTCTAATAGCACATTTTAAAAAGTGTAAAAAAAAAAAAAAAAAAAAAGTAAAATTAACTGTAACAATATATTTTATTTAACCTGTATATAAAATACCATTTCAACATGTAATCAAATATAAACCTATTGAGATATTTCATATTATTATAGATATTTAGTCTTTGAAATGTAGTGTTTCTTTTATACAGACAATGCATCTCAATTCGACACATTTCAACTACTCAGTAGCCACATGTGGGTAGTAGCTACAGTGCTCTATAATACAACTCTAGTCTTCAGGTAATAACACAGTTAATACAAAAATAAGGGATATGTGAAGTTACCATCTTCGCAAAGATTCTTTCTGGCCTGAGATATGCAGCTTTACGTTAACTGGATAGACAGTCCATAATTTTTCTCTAGGGGCATTTTTTCCAATGTGGTGTCGTAGCTCTTTATAAAGTGATGGCACATATTATGATAAGCCATACAGAAGGGAAGCATTTGGTGACACAGGCTAGCAGAGGGTACAAGCTGACAATATAAATGCATTCTACCGCCAATTTGTGAAACATTTTCTTTTCAGATGGAACCCATTGTGAGAAATAATTAAGTCACTCAGCATGGGAACATGTTATTCAAGCATATGTTTCCCTTTTTAGTAAATCACAAGAGAAATGCATGCAAGCAAGTAACACTTGTCCCATGTCCTCAATAAACCCCAACAAAACACAATTTCAAGTCGCTTTTAGCACCATTTACCTAATTCCAGTAAACAGTTACTCAATTTTCCAAATAATGACTTATATGAGAAATTTCTAAATTTGGTTATTTTTAAGTGACATCAAACATACTTTTCTCCAACCATTTTCGAAAAATGCTTTTCACTTAAGTGAGCTTTGAAATGAGCTTTGGTATATTTATTCAATTTCCATAAAATTTGTTGACAGAAAAGACTAATGCCCTCTGGTATGGGTCATAAGATCACGTTCTCTTCAAACTTTCCAGGAAAGAAGCCTGAAGAAAAGACTTGGGAAACTGTGGCAGCTCTATTTATAAACTGCGGCATTCAAAAATGTCTCCTCTTCACAAATTGTAAAGAAGTCTCTTTTCCTTAAAAAACGAACTGGAATACTCATCTCCATGTCATTAGCAGGACATTCAGATGTCTGCAGATGAGCTTTAAGTAATAAATTTAAGCAGGAAGGTATTTCAGAAATTATTCTACCTAATTTTTTGTTTTGTTTAAAAAGAACCTGAGACATAGAGAGATTGTGCAATTTATTTAAAGTTCCACAGGTAATTAGTCACCCAATCCCACATATTAGTCAACAATTACGAAGCAGCCACTGCCTCAGACAAGATATATTTGACAACTGCAGAATGATGACAATAATCCTATCTTGTCATGGACTGAAGTCCTTTCAAGACTCATTTAAAATGTTACTTAAGAACATTTTAAGAAAGAAAGACAAAACTTGAGTGTACTAAAACAGTATGACATAGTGTCAAAAAAGGGTAGGGATTACTAAAGGGCTATAGGTAAGTCAGTCAGTTTACAGGAACTCTTTTTGTAGTGTTAGGAAGAAATGTATTTGCCAGGCAATTATTTGCAAGTAGCAAGGAAAAAGATCCTTGGATGTAGCCAAGTTAGTGTGTTTTCAAATGACTAAGAACTAAACGAAAATAAGACGGTTTAAAGAATGTAAATGCTAGTTCATATAACTGCATGTTTGGGGAACTCAGAAAGGAGGTACGAAATGCTATCCTGTCAAGAGACACAGAATAGCCTCTTCTCACACAGTGATGATCAGGGAGCACCTGTTAGTTAGTGACAACCCATTTTATTTGAAGCCGTCACCTATTTTGTGAGAATTATGGGGAAGAGAGGACTCTGAGGGACCATTATGGCTGTCTTCTGCTATATCACGAATCATCAAAGGTAAGAAAGAACAGACTTTGTGCTTAGGCACAGAGCAGAAAAAGAATTCTGAGGGCAAAAGATACCAGATTTCAATTCAATAAGAACGCTTCTTCACAACCAAAGCTATCCAAAAACACAAAAAAAGGAGGGAGAGTGAGAGACTGAAATTGTTAAGCAAAGGCTAGATGAGTGTTTCAGTAGAAAACATCAGAAAGCCCTTCTACAATAGAGGCTAAGTAATATGATAAAGGAGTGCCAAAAAAAATAGTGCACCTTTGAATTTTTGACCACAGGGATAATATATTGATGTCATGATTGACACAGGTATAGAAATCCTTTGTTTCAATGGTTTAGGATAATTATTTCATTAATAACATTAGGCAACACCACATACAATGAGAATTACTGACATATTTAATCTACCACATTTCTAGAGCATACAATCACTCCTGTAAACTTAAGACAGTTATACTGCTTTCACCAAAGTCAGTGTACTGGTAAGGAAATCGTGAGAACTTTAGTGAAGTCACCTCTCCATGGCGCCTGGTGCTAATCCCAGATGTTAAAGAATTGCTTTAAGAAATAAACAAATGTAACACTTTTTTTTTTCCTCTAAAAACACAACTGTAACCAAAGCAAAAATGACTGAGGCAAGGAAAGAGGAAGTTGGTTTTCTTTTTTTTCCCCCGTAACACTGCTTAAAAGGGGGAAGGGGTGGGGGACAAAACTAAAATCATCTGAATTAATTTTAACTAAATTGCAGACGGCAAAATTTTTGACTAAATTGCAGTGAGCGTGAGCTTCATTATGTCAAGAAGAGAAATTATAATAAGTATGTTATACAATATAACTTTTATGTATATATTTATGAATCTTATAACTATATAGCCTTAATTTTCAAATTAGTAAATATTAAACTGTTCTTTGTATGCACAGTAGAACCTACTGTGAAAAGACAGACAAACATGTAAAAAATAATACATGAACTGAGGAAAGTAGAAAAACACTGTGCTGGAGGCGTATAATACATTTCAAATGAAGGTTAGTATCATTTTGGCACATATATAAATCAGTATTTCTCAGAATCAAAAACAACATAATATTATAACTTCTTCATCTTAGTTCTCAACGATAAACCAGACAGACTACTACTATAAATAAGTCAAACATTCATCTGGAAAAATGATAAGTAGAAATAACTAGAAACATTTTGAAAAAGAACACTGGGGACAGAGGGCTGAAATGATCAGATATTAAAAGTCTACAATATGTAGAACATCTAGTATTAATGCAGATCAACAGGGGGAGAAAAATCCCAAATGTGAGCTTACCCGACAAAGGTGGCAAATCAGTAGGAAAGAATACGATTATTAAAAAGCACTTGTGAATAATTAGATAGCCATATGAAGAGGAAAAAAAAAATGCAGATCCTTATTCCATGCATACAACAAAGTTTCAGAGGGATTAAAGAACTAACATAGAAACGATGTTGAAAGTCCCTCCCCTAAAAAAACTTTTAAAATAGCACAAATATTCAGTAAATCTTCGGTTGAGAGAAGATTTTCTAAATTTAAACACAGTGGAAGAAATAATAGGAGAAAAATTTTTAAATGACAACCTAAGATTAAAGGCAATAAGCCAAATGTGAGAGAACATTTGCATTAGTGGACAAAGGGTTAATATACAAGTACATGCAAACAAGCAAATACATAATCAAAACACCAAGACTCCAAGCCGTAGGTGAATAAAGGATAAAATAAACCACTAATGTAGAGAAATAAAAACAGTCAATAAAGAAATGGAAAACTGCTTAGTTATATTAAAAAATTGAAAATGCAAGTTAAATTAAAATAAGACTTACTAATAAATTAGCCAATATTTTAAACATGTCAGACTCCAAATGTTGGCTACCCAGAGTGCTAAGAAAAGGCACTGCTGCTAGGAAAGTAAATTGACACAGCCTTTCTCAAAAGCAATCTGGCAAATCTGGCAGAGACATAATCTAACTAAATAATGAAATTAATTTTAAAATTAGAGGAAGAGAAAAGTGGCCATTATGCAGGAGCACGCTGAGGTTTGGGGGAAGAAAGGGAGCTTAAGAGTCGATTCAAGGCAAGGTTTTCTGTTCCTTACAGCCCAGCTTATTCCAAGGAAATGCTTCTCAAGCTTTCTGGGATGAAAGATCAGTCTTGTGTTTTTTTTGTTTCCAATCTTTCAAAACTAATACTATTGGAAAAATAACATGTAAATGATGTAAAATATAAATACATTTTTGTAAACTATCAGAGTTAACATATAAATTACTCTGTCAATTGCTGTAAAAGTTGGTCTAATCGCTTCCTCTACTTCTGTACTCACCTGTGCACGTGCTTGTGCGCAGGCACTGTCCATGGACCACACTCTGAGCAGCACAACTCTAAGTGATGCAGTGACATGTTGATAGGCCCCTGTTCAACACTTCCCTAACTGTACATTATTAAAAACAAAATAATCTAATTTATCAATAAACTGTCATCCACCGATTGACTACACACATTATGAGAGTTCTGAAAGGATATTAGGCACAAATTTGATTGCTCTATGCCAGCCTTGAAAACAGTTTTGTTTGCTCTCATTTTAAATAACTCATGTGTAATCTGCTTTGCATATCTGCTAGCTGCCAAATACGAAGCAAACCACAGCAAATTGTCACTGTCTCTTAAAATTTTATATCTTTTAGTCAATTCTCACCCAGTTAACCTACATATTAAAATGTAACTCCAATCAAGATACCAACAGGCTTGTTTTGTTTCCAAAGGGATGTGAGGAATTAAGTTGACTCCCAAGTTTATCTGGAAGAGAAATGCATTACAGTCTTTATATTTTGGTTAAAAAAGAACAATGGGATGGGGGCACTTACCCTACCAGATAGCAATATCCTATGAAGCAAGAGAAACTAAAATAATGTGACTCTGACAAAAATAATAATAGTAGTATAATCATTATAAATAACAATAGCAATAACAAACATTTACTGAGGATCGATTACGACCAAAGCATGTAGTAAAGGCTTGTCATTATTTCTCAGAACCCTGTAAGGTAGATGTTATTATTTCCATCTTATTATGAAAATAAGTGACTGAGCTAGGAAAGAAAAGAATATATCAATAAAAATAAAAAAAATGGGGCTTCCCTGGTGGCGCAGTGGTTGAGAGTCCACCTGCCGATGCAGGGGACGCGGGTTCGTGCCCCCGTCCGGGAAGATCCCACATGCCGCAGAGCGCTGGGCCCATGAACCATGGCCGCTGAGCCTGCGCGTCCGGAGCCTGTGCTCCACGACGGGAGAGGCCACAAGAGTGAGAGGCCCACGTACCGCAAAAAAAGAAAAAAAAAAAAAAATGGAGCTCAGAAAAACACTCAACTTAATGCTAAGGGTAGCATTTTCAAGTCACTCAGGAAAGGAGTATTTAATATATGGTTATAGGCAAGAGATGATCAGATTATAAAGTATACTTAGATTCCACCTAGAAAAAGGAAGATATTTTGTTTTTTCTTTTGCGATACGCGGGCCTCTCACTGTTGCGGCCTCTCCCGTCGCGGAGCAAAGGCTCCGGACGCGCAGGCTCAGCGGCCATGGCTCACGGGCCCAGCCGCTGCGCGGCATGTGGGACCTTCCCGGACCGGGCCACGAACCCACGTCCCCTGCATCGGCAGGCGGACTCCCAACCACTGCGCCACCAGAGAAGCCCGGAAGATAATTTTTAAAAAATAATTGTAAGCTGAAGAATGTCTGACAAGGCACAAAACACAGAAGTCACAACTGATTGAAGAAATTAAAAGCTCTGTAACAAGAAAAGTACTGTTTCAAAAAAGTAAAACAAATATGCTGAATAAAAACATCTGTAAAACATAAAGAAGTAATATCCCTAATATTCAAAGAGATTCAGTGTGAAAAGGACAAGGAATTTTACAGAACTGAGTAAAGAATACTAAGAGGAGTCCACAGAAGAGATACAAAAAGACAAGATTCTCAACCTCACTACAAATCAGGAAAACAAAAACTAAAAAAGAAAGATATTTTTTCACTAAGATATTAAAAAATTCAAATGTTAACGTATCTAAGTTAATGACACTCTGGGAAAGTTGACACTGATGCACGGTTGCTAGAAAAGATTATTCACTTCATGTTTTTTCTGAAAACAGAAAAAACTATGGTACCTATCAAACTTAAATATCTGGTTATCTTTCAACTTAAAAGGCTAATACTTCCAGGAATTGATACTGTAGAAAAAGAAATATATTAGGCTTTCTCTATAGAATGCTTTTTCCTTGTTTTTGTCTAGAAAACTTTTAATACATGTTCCAATACCAAGCTCAAAGTCCCCTCCTCCTGTCTCAGCCATGTTTAATTCATCTTTGTATTCCTTAGCACAATTTCAATAGCCTTATAGTATTTTTAAAATTTGCAGACGTCCCGGGCTTCCCTGGTGGCGCAGTGGTTGAGAGTCCGCCTGCCAATGCAGGGGACACGGGTTCGTGCCCCGGTCCGGGAAGATCCCACATGCCACGGAGCGGCTGGGCCCGTGAGCCATGGCCGCTAAGCCTTGCGCGTCCGGAGCCTGTGTTCCACGACGGAAGAGGCCACAACAGTGAGAGGCCTGCGTACCGCAAAAA